>CAUYQG010088237.1:0-15054 GCA_963574415.1 Tarsius wallacei | reverse complement strand
CTAAATTATAACATGAATGGGAAACTATTATCCAGTTTGCAAGACTGGCTTAAAGGGCACAAGGAGATAAAAGGGTTAGACTACTGTAAAAGTTATAAATATGTACTTAGACCATAGATTGATACAGTTAGCTTTTTGTCGGGTAATATATTAATAAACACCTGGCTTTTACCTTATTTATGTTAGGGTTAAAAATTCTCTTATCTCAAAATTTATAGGTAGACATATAAATATATATATGAACATTCCATGTGTGTATAAATGTATGAAGTCATTAGAATGGAATTTTGAGCATCGGCTATCTCTTTTTTTTTTTTTTTTTGAGTTTGAGTCTCACTACGTCACCCAGCCTCGACCTGCTGGGCTCCGGCGATCCTTCCGCCTCAGCCTTCCGAGTAGCCGGAATTACAGGTGTGCGCTACCACGCCCGGCTGATTTTTGATTTTTGATTGTAGAGATGAGGTCTCGCCAAGTTGCCTAGGTGGGTCTCGAACCCACAGACTCAGGCAATCCACTCACCTCAGCCTCCCAAAGGCGCGGGATTACAGGCTGAGCCACCGAGCCCGCCCATCGGCTATCTCTTAAATCCATTATATTTCATTCATTTTCAAAGTGGGACCCTGACCTCCCTGTACTAATGGGGATGGCTTTAAAATAGATTCCTGACCTCTCGACCAGTTGGTATTTCCTATTCTGGGTCCCACTGCCAAATGTTCAGCAAGACAGGAAGAATGAGTCTAGTATTCTATAGCACTGTAGGATGACTATCGTTAACAAAACATAGCATTCAGTTTCAAATAGCTAAAAGGAGGATATTGATTGTTCTCAACACAAAGAAATGATAGAGGTTTGAGACAATGGATATGTGAATTATCCAGGTCTGATCACTATACATTATATGTATTGTAACATCACTATATAGCCCATAAATATACACAATTATTATGTGTCAATCAAAAATGTTTAAAAAGAATCCTTTGTTCTTTCCTATCCTATCCTGGGCAATAAGCTAACATCTGTGCCAGACACATTGGTTGTTCTGCTCTCCCTCAATCTTTCTCTTCTCACTGAAGTTTCCCCTTAATTCCCAAATAAATCTGACTCTCTTCTATACTGAATGCCATACCACTGACCCAGCATCATTTCCATCTTTCCAGCGGTGCTATTTTTCTATATCTTTTTCTTACTTTATTCTCGTATATATCCATCATTCACCCATCCATCCATCCACCCACCCACCCATTCATCCATCCATCCATCCATCCGTCCATCTGTCCGTCCGTCCGTCCATCCAACCATCCATCCATCCATACATCCATCCATCCATACATCCATCCATCCATTCATCCCTTTCTCTCACTTCATTGCCAAATATTCAGGAAAGCAGTCTAACAGTCTAAGCTTACTGCTACTTTTGCTTTCTTATTTCTCATCCACTCACTAAAATATGAACTCCCTACATCTCTTTCTCATTTTCTCTTGGTTCTTCTTCTGACAATTTCTCATTAAATGTTAATGTTCTCTACGTTCCAACTCAGCCCCTTTCTTTGCATCACTCTTTATGTCCTTTCTGAAGGATCTCATCTATGACCATGGCTTTAACTGTAACCTACACACTAATGACTCAAAAAATTTTCCTGTTCAACACCAACCTCTATCTTTTACTTTGTATCTGCATAGCCAATTGCATACTAGGTGCAAATAGCTAGTCATCCAGCTAGCTGTCTCACAAATGCTACCATACTATTCAATTGAAGAACACTCATGCCTGGTAAACCATGAATGTAAGGCAAGTCTGGTTGAATGAGAAAGCAAAAAACTCAGTCAGAAATGCTTGGGTTTCAATTCTGGCTGTCATTTTTGCAACAGGATAGGTTTTTTACCTGTCTGACTCGTTTATTTCTTCTATAGAATATGGTTAATAACACTTTAAAGATTTTCTGTGAGGGTTTAAATCCAATAACACATAAAAATGTGTGATATAAACGCTTCAATGTTATTCCAAGTTATGCTATGCTATTATTTATAATGTAGCTGAACAAACAGGAATAATCATTTAAAATGAGACAACATGTAAAACAAACAGAAATGCAAGTATCAAGTTAGCTTGCCTTGGTAAACTATATATATAAAATGACTGTCTGGTCTTCAAACTTTAATGTACATTTGGAAGAACTTATTAATAATGCCAATACTTGAGCTAGAGTCCCAGATTCAACTTGTCAAGAGGTCAGGGATCTATTTTAAAATCATCCCCATTGATACAGGCAGGTCAGGGTCACACTTTGAGAATGAATGAAACATAATGGATTTAAGAGCTAGCCAATGCTCAAAATTCCATTCTAACGACTTGCATACAGAACATTTATACACATGTGGAATGTTCATATATATATATGTATATGCCTACCTATAAATTTTGAGATAAGAGAGTGTTTTAATCCTTACATAAATAAGGTAAAAGCCAGATGTTTTAATGACCTACATCTTTCATCAAGACGTTTTGTGTCTTGAAATGACAAATGGTTGAGATATTTTATGAAGGAGGAGAATAACTTGGGCCATAATTTGCATTCCTAAGATGTCATACATATTTTAGTTGCTTCTAATAAAATGAATAGTCTCAAACAACAAGTTAGTTTTCACTGTTATATTAGGTAGATGTGTTTTGTTTTTAAGGAAATTTTTTATTTTAAGAGAGCTATATGCAAGTCTATCATTTCTACAAACTAGGAGATTACACTACTGTAATTTGGCTGAATCAATGGAGATTTTTAATGTTGTATATATTGTGCTTCAAAGTTTCAATTCTCCCAGGGCATCTGTAATTTTGAATGATGATGAGACATTCCTGGTAAGAGGCAATGTTTTATTTTTCTTCCTAGATCTCTGATCTTGTTCCAGGTCACAACAATTTAGAAATGCCCATTGATCATGATAGCTTTAGGAAAAAAATTGGAAAATTAACATATTAATTTTGTTCTTTACAGATTGGTTATACAAATATATACAGTTTTTAAAAAACATGCAAGACTTATTAGGATTCTGCTTAGATAAACAGACTCTTACTTTATTTCTTTGTCTTTTTATCATTCCCTGCCAATTGAGAATGCCAGGTTTTTCTCCCTTTCTGTTCCACACCACACCCAAAGCAACAGAGAAAATCACCTCTAAAGAGATATTTTCCATAACATTAAAGGTTGGATTTCAGACACTTCCAAAGAAAGAAGACATGGAGAAGAAACAACCAACTTTAAGTATTCCATAGCTCTCAGATGTTGACTCAGAGATTATCTTATGATGAAATATTTAAGAGGAAAAAAAAGAATAAAAACAGACACAAAACAAACAAATAAAAATGACATGCTTTGCCATGTTTTGTTTATTCCTCTTTTCCTAGAGAAAAATCTGCTCTTTATTGTTTTTTTCTGGAATATAAGGAGCTAGGAAGTCATCACTCCCATCTGCCCTCACAAGCAAAAAAAGCTGGACAAAGTAAAAGCTAGCAATTCTTCTTAGATGCATCAGAGGATTGAGATCAGATGGCAAACCACTGACCCAATGATTAGAGAGACACACAAAGCTATATTGAGAATCATGATGTAATGGAAAAGAAACCTCTGGGAAAACCAGTACTGAGATAGGGAAAAAACCTGCAACTGACTAACTGCTGGCAGTTCAAGGTGACAGATTTGAGCATTAGAAACTCTTTTGGAGAGCAGGGACCAGTCTTAAGGGGACTACCACACTTTTTGTGAGGCTACCTTCAGGAGACCCACTAGGTCTGCACAGTGAGGATCTGAGAGAAAAATTCCCTCATACTTCTAACAAGGGTGAGGGGAAAAGAAGTAATCATTCTAAAATATACTCAGAGAATTCTGTTCTTCTTAAAAAAAGACCTGCTTCAAGGAAAATTATATTACCAGAGCCCAACACAGTAAGATTATGCTAGAACTTAAGCTATCTGGGGGAAGGAAAGTACTCAACTCCAGTCCCCTCTAGCCTTCAACAACTAAAAAGGAAAAAATCTCAAAAATTCAAGGAACACTTGTGAGGGTCACAGCCCAGGGTTAGAGGCTTAATATAAGACTGAATTCTAATCACAGGATTATACAAAGTATCCCCTTCCCCAGCACCTTAATATTATACCATTAGGCCTCCTGTATAATAACAGATGAATGCAACAAAAAGAACTGCATGTCTCAGACCTTATTTAAGAAGAGAAAACCCAGAGACAACAGCAGGGTTGGGGAGGAGGCACAAAAACATGGACATCAGAGGAAATGTTAGCCTTTAAAACCAACAGCTATGGCAAATAATAAACAGCCTATTCTCTAACTAGATAAACATAACACCTCACAATAGAGACCTATATGCCTCATTTATTCTATTCAATACATCATGTACTGCTTTCAATAAAAAATTACATGGCACTCAAAAAGACAAAAAAAAGCAGTTTGAAGATATAAAACAAACGTGAGAACAAGACTCAGATATGAAAAAGATCTGAGAATTTTCAGACATAATATTAAAAGCAATTATAATTAATATATTAAGGACTCCAATGAAAAAAGGGAGCAAAATGCAAGAGCAGATAAGTAATGTAGGCAGAGAAATGAAAATTCTAAGTAATAGAAATGAAGAATGTCTTTGATATGTTCATCAGCAGACTAGAGATGACTGAGGAAAGCATCAATGGAGCTTGAACATGTGTCAATAGGAATTTTAAAAACTGAAATACAAAGAAAAAATAATAAAAGAGAAAAAATATCGAAGAACTGTGCATAATTGCAAAAGGTGTTACATACATATAATAGAAATACCAAAAAGAGAAGAAAGAGAGAAAGGAACAGAAGAAATACTTGAAATAATAATCACAGAATTTCCCCAAATTAATGACAGATATTGTTATGGGCTGAATTGTATTTTCCTCTAACTCCCAGTAACTTTAGAATATGACTATATTTGGACATAAGGCCATTAAAGAAGTAATTAAGGTTAAATGAGGACATAAATGTAAGGTCCTATCCAATATGATTGGTGTCCTTATAAAAAGAGAAAGTGGTCCCAGAAATATGCCTGGGTAGAGGAAAGGCCATATAAAGACAAAGCACAAAGGTTGTCTCTGAGAGCCAAGGAAAGAACCTCAAGAAAAACCAACCTTGTCAGCACCTTGTTCTTAAACTTCTAGTCTCCTGAGGCCTTCTACCCACTCCTTTATTTGTGAGAGAACAAATTTCTGTTGCTTAAAGTACACAATCTGTGATATTTTGTTACAGTAGCCCTAGCAAACTAATATACCAAGCCAGAGAACAAGGAAACTCAGAGAATACCAAACAGAATAAATATCAAACTTAAATATATCATATTCTAAATTCAGAGAATCAAACATAAAAAGAAAACCTTGAAAGGAGCTGGGGAGGGCCTCTCACCTAGAGAGAAGAAAGTAAAATAATTGCATTGACCTTCTCATCAGAAACCTTACAAACAAGAAGAGAGTGAAATAACATATTCTTTAAAATGTTTGAAGAAAAGAACATATCAACCTAGAATTTTGTATCCTGTGAAATCATCAAAAGTGAAGGAAAAATTAAAACTTTCTTAGACAAACAAAAATTGAAGAAATTTGTTGGCAGGAGACCTTGCAAAAATGTTTTTTTTAAAAGGGGTCTTCAGATAAAGGGAAAATGTTACAGATTGAAAGTCAGATCTGCATGAAGAAAGGAAGACTAATAGAGAAGGAATAAATAAAGGTAACACAAAATCTTACTTTTCTTATTCTTAACTGATCTAAAAGATTAAAGTTCTTTTCAAAATGATAACAGTAACAATGTAGTCAGTGATTATAGCTCAATGAAAAGAATGATAGCAAGGCATGTCCAAGAGATAGGAAGGAGAAACTAGGAATACTCTGTTATGGAATACTTGTATTATATATGAAGTATACAGCATTATCTAAAAATGGACTTAGATTAATTGTAAATTTTTCCAGCAAGGAAAAATTGTAATATGAATACAATACTATTTACATAAGCACCAAAAAGCAAATACTTAGGCATACGTATAACACAATATATATAAGACATATATTAAGAGTAGAAAATTCTGATGAAAGAAATCAAAGATCAAAATAAATTAATATGTATACCAAATATATGGAAAGGGAAATTTCATATTGTTAGCATGTCAATTCTTCCCAATTTGATCTGAGAATTCAATGCAAACTCAGTCCAAGTTCTAGCAAGATACTTTGTGGATATTTGCAAATTGATACCAAAGTTTAAATGGAGAGCAAAAGACCCAGAACAGACAATACAATACTGAAGAAGTACAAAGTTAGAGGATTAAAACTCCTCAACTTCAAAACCTACCATAAATATAAAGTTATCAAGACAGTGTGGCATTGGCACACACAAAAAAAAGAGAAATCAACGAAACAGAATAGAGAACCCAGATATAAACTGACACAAGGTAGAAAAGGTAAAAAAGGTAATTCAAAGGACAAAATATACTATTCTCAAAAAATAGTACTATATGTAAAAATGTAAATATAGTATCAGACTTTACAACTTTCACAAAAATTAATCTAAAAATGAATTATAAGCAGGGCTCGGTGGCTCAGCCTATAATCCCGCACCTTGGGAGGCTGAGGTGAGTGGATTGCCTGAGCCCGTGGGTTGCCTGGGCAACTTGGTGAGCCCTCATCTCCACAATAAATCAAAAATTAGCCGGGCGTGGTAGCGCGTGCCTGTAGTTCCAGCTACTTGGAAGGCTGAGGCGGAAGGATCGCTGGAGCCCAGCAGGTCGAGGTGGCCACTGCACTCCAGTCTGGGTGACAGAGTGAGACTCCAACTCAAAAAAATAAAGAAAATGGATTACAGATCTAAAAGTAAAATGCAAAACTATAAATTCTTATAAAGTAGCATAGGGCCATTTAGATGACCTTGGGCTTGGCAATGGCTTTTCAGACACACTAAAAACATGATCTATGAGAAAACACTAAAAGTTGGATGCCATTAAAATTTAAAATTTCTGCTCTTTTTTTAGTTTTTAATTTTTATTTTTTGAGTTGGTGTCTTACTCATTCGCCCAGGCTGGAGTGCAGTAGCACGATAACAGCTCACCACAACCTTGACCTCCTGGGCTCAGGTGATCCTTCTGCCTTAGCTTCCTGAGTAGCTGGGACTACAGGTGCATGCCATCATGTCTGGCTTTTTTTTTTTTTTTTTTTTTTTTTGAGATGAAGTCTCATTATGTTGCTGAGGCTGGTCTCAAACTCCCAAACTCAAGCAATCCTCTTGCCTCGGCCTCCCACAGTGCTGAGATTACAGGCATGAGCCATTGTGCCTGGCCTAAAACTTCTTTTAAATATACCATTAAGACAATGAAAGACAAACCACAGACTGGGAGAAAATCTTTGCAAAACATATTGGATAAAGCACTTGTTTATTCAGAATAAACAAGGAACTCTTAGAATTCAACAATAAAAAAAACAACCATCCAATTAAAAACTGGGCAAAATATCTGAACAGAAATCTCAACAAAAAAGATATACACTTGGCAAGTATGCATACATTATATGCCATTAGGGAATTGTAAATTAAAACAGCAGTAAGATATCACATTTATTTTATTGGTTAAAATCCAAAACACTGAAAACACTAAATACCAGCAAGATGTGGACCAACAGGAACTTTCATTCCTTGCTGGTAGAAGTGCAAAATATTATAGCCATTTTGGAAAACTTTGGCAATTTCTTACAAAACTAAATATACTCTTACCATATAACTCACTGTCCTAGGTATCTGCCCACCAAATGAATTGAAAATGTATGTCCTCCAAAAAAAAAAAAAGAAGAAGTAAAAAAACCCAACAAAACACTGTGCAAGAAGATTTATAGCAAAATCCCTCATATTGCCATATGTGGAATCAGTCAAGGTGTTCTTCGGTGGGTGACTAAATAAACTGGGGTATATTTATACAATTAAGTATCAGTCAGTGATAAAAAGCATTAAGTTATTCTGCCATGCAAAGACATGGAGGAACTTAAATGTGTCTTGTTAAGTGAAAGGCTCTATAAGAGGAGGGACCCAAAAAACCCTGGAATTTATTTATTAAAAAATTGTGTATTTATTCTTACATGTTTAAACTTCAGTCACCGTCAAAGTACTCTCCATTTGATGCAATACACCTATCAAGATGCTTCTTTCTACTGCTCAAAAGTTTTTGAACTTGTCAGTTTTGATGTCTCAGTGCTTCTGTCATTTTTTGTTTCACCTCTTCCACATCAGCAAGACACTTCTCCTTGAAGATTTTTCTCATCCAGGCAAACAAAAAAAAGTTGCTCAGGGTGAGACCGGATGAATAGGTAGTGTGGGTTACAGAGACTGTGCCATTTTTGGTCAAAAACTGATGAACACTCAGTACAGTGTGGGCAGGTGCATCGTCATGGTGGAAGAACCAGTAAACTGTCACAACTTGGGACGTTTCTTCTGCAAATCGTTACACAATCTTCTCAAAACTTCCAGATAAAAACTTTGATTGACTGTTTGATCCAGAGGAACAGATTCTGAGTGTACTAAAAGGAACATACCCTCCAAAACATAATTCTGAGTTTTTGGGCCTCCTCTCATACTGTATACCGCTAACGTTACAATATTCTGAAAAAGGAAACCATGGAAACAGTAAAAAAAAATCAGCAGTTGCCAGGGGTTGGGGTGAGGTGTGAATAAATAGGAAGAACACAGAAAATTTTTAGTGCAGTGAAACTATCCTGTATGACACAGTAATGGTGCATAAATGATATTATACATTGGCTAACACTCAGAATGTACAACACAAAGAATTAACCCTAATGTAAACTATGAACTTTTGTTAAAAATTAACGCATTAATCTTGGCTCATTAATTGTAACAAATGTACCATACTAATGTAAGTTGTTAATTATAGAGGAAAGTGTAGATGGCATTAAGGTGATACATGGGAACTCTGCACAATCTGTTCAATCTTCTGTGAACCTTGAACTTCTTTTTGTTTAAAAAAAAGAGAAGTCTATTAATTTTTTAAAATCTGCTCCCTAAAACATGGGTTTAGGAGCCACTAACATCTGGCTTCAAAAATAAACATACCAAGAATGGATTCATTATAAATGAATGACAAAGGCTTGGAAAGTTCTATAGAGGACTATAAAATAGAACTGCCGAGGCTCTCTTAAAACTCTTATAAAATAAGCAACTGTGTAAATTAAGTGCCAAAGGGAGCCAGCTGGGGAAAATGCCACAATTTTTTGTTAATAGAAGAATGGATATATTTGAAAGCATTGCAATTTTTTTAGGTCAAGAAATAAATAATGTCTACTTTTAGAAAAATGAACTTCCTTCATTTTTCCCAGCATCTCAAATCATCAATTTTCCAATATTATAGATAACAGAATTATTAATGTATTAGTATGCAGATATTTAGACACTGTTATTTTGTCAGCTATTCAAGATTTAAGGTACAGTTCTGAAGTCAGGCTATTCATTCGGTTTTGTTTACATGTTTATTTCCAAGTTCTCAAAAATTAGTTCATTGTGTATTTATCTCTTTAATTGATCATAAATTTCTTGTCATTCCTCCTCCAAACACAGACCTTTGGATATGGCAAGCATTCTATCAATGGTAACTCACTAATTTAAAATCTGTCTCTGAAAGAAAAATTACTGTTTATCTCAAAGCTGTTGTAATTATTTTATGTCAGCATACAATTGCTGTGGCTGACCAACTAGGATATTTTCTTTTTACTGGTCTCTTATTACCATCTATGAAAAAATTATTAATATTACTTTAGTATGGTTTTGATAATTAGAGCTTATTCTTGTCTGGTTGCTTAGGGACACCAAACACAATCTCTTTCCACGGGTCTGAAAGTCTTAAAACATCCTGGAGGAAAGATAGGCTTTTAGTTGAATATTCACTGAGCCACAAATCATCACCCTACAAGAAATGCAAAGTTCTGAACAATTTTAATTGTTGGAAGGTCCTTATGTTATGAACACATTTTTCCTTCTGCAATTGTCATGTGTTGCTTTGGCATGCACACTAGAAAAGTCTGTGTCATACTAAATCCTCTTTATTTTTTTTTTCTTTTCTAAATATTTCTAGATCCTTCAGGTTGTCTTCTTTTAACCTGGTTTTCAGACTTCGGTCGCCATAATCTTGACATAATCTACTTAGTCATTAACGTTTTATAAGATGGCCTAAAAACCAAATGTAATACCAATCATATTACTACTAGGACAAAGTGAGTGAAACGGTTACTTCAGGAGCAAAATTTAAGGGGGTGTCAAAAAACCTAGTAATAAAAAAAAAATTCGCACACAATATTAGAAAAAAATAAAAGTTAATTTTAAAAATTTAGATGAACAAAATTTTAAGTAAAGACAGAGCTGGGATTTGGGTGTGATAAGTGAGGTGAATCATAAAAGTACAGAGCCAGCTCCTGTCTTTATTAGACATTTCTATTTCTTTGGCTTAAAATCCTATTTGGACATTAGAGGCAACCCTTGAGAGGAGCCAGCCTAAAGACGTTGATCAACAAGTACTCATTTCTAAGATGCCCAATGTACAATATGTGTGCCCAGAGATACCAGTAAAAATCCTGTCTCTGGCTTCTTTTTCAGTTTGCTTGCTGCTAATACTGCCTCGTCTTCTTACCAAAGTTCTTTTAAGCTTCTTTGTGCCTTGGCCTCCAGCCCACATCACAAGCCCTTGTGCCAGATCACTCTTTTTTTTTTCTTTTTTTAAAGATGTGGTGTACAATTCAGGATAAGGTACACAAGTGGTCATCATACAGGTCAAATTTGGCCAGATTACTCTTGATGATGCAAATACACCGGGGGAAGCCCATTCCTGACTCCATTTTAACTGGCTCGGATTGGAACGCTTTTTGTGTTTGCATACAAATTATCAGAAATTTCACCCAACTTGATTTTCAAAAAATGACGTTTATAAAGATGTAGACCTTGTAGTTCATATTTGATTCTTAGTCATTGAATAGACTCAACACACTCCATTTTTCCACAAGACCAAAGTAATTGTACAAAAGTGTTTTTCCAGATTAACTGATCTACAGAGGTTTGAGTCCTGCAGAACCTACTTTGTAAGTTCAAACTGGTGATAAAAACTGAGGTCAGGATGTTAATAAAATGAGGGAATTTGTTCTTTTAGTCTGCTTTATACAATAAATTCCCTCTGCCCCATCATTGTCTTAGAAAAAAGCCTGAGTAGTCACCATGCTTTGGGCCTCACAGCTTGACTACATCACACCATCAATATCCTCCTTAAAAGCCAGGGGCCAGGTTTTATAACAGCATGCTTTAAAAAAATGGCAGTAGGAAATTTAAAGTTGGATAATTTATATTGCTGCTATAATCTATTTGCACCTAAAAATAAAAATCATAGAAGATGAAGCATCATTGCCTGCAGGAGGGGTGCAGTGTCTGAGATCACTGTTATTTTCTTCCTCTCATTTTCCCCCATAATCTCTTATTGAGTAATTACTTTATTCTTTACTTGTGCATAATTCAGGCAAGTTAGACAGAAACCAGAAAATGTTTCTTCAGAGGAAAAAGACATAATATTTAAAGAATAAGTCTAAAGTTAGTCACAGATAGTAGGCATTTTAGTTTGGGGAAAAGGTTTAGAAGATGACTCCCTCTGAAATGGACACCAGTGGGATTTAATGTGACTACATTTTAGATGTGAATCAACCATGTTGTCTCCTGACTAACTAGTCAGGAATGCCTCCAAGATGTCTATTTGATCTATAACTCTCTATGTAGAAACATTTATTTATGGCAACACTTTCCTTCAAAACAATCCTTGATGTTGTTGCATACATCATAGGCTGTGACACACATAGGATTCTCTCAGCCACCTGTGCATTCCTTCTAGGGCACTTATAATTCCCCTCCAACATATATAAGCCCTTGTTCTGGAAGGTTGTGATGCAGACATCTACTTGTCCTGTAGCTACCCAAGACCATAATTCTGTCCATAATTTCCTCAATAAATCATCCTTTACCGACAACATGGATTCGTCTGTCTTGTTCTTTGGTTGCTCAGCTCCTTCTGCATTTGGGGGCCACTTTGTACATATGGCCCTTTCACGGAACAATGTGAAGTTGAATTATATTCATCATTTTCAAATGATCTTCTTTGAGAGATTCTGTAAATGGTTTGCTGTGTAGGCCATGACATTTCATTAGGCTCACCATTAAAACATCAATCTACTATAAAATAGTAAACCAAGAACTTTAGTTGTGAATATCCTAACATATTTATGAAAGACACAAACGAAGAATAAAAAAAAATTGCTTTTCAACAAGGCACAGAGACACTGCATCTGTCAGGCAATAATGTTGATGAACACAAAACAATAATTTCAATGTATTGAGTATGTGAGAGGAGTAATACCAGTTTCCTTAGGCATATATATCAATTTGAATTATTTCAGTAACTTTAGTCAATAGTATTATTTCTGTTTGAAAAGTATGCAAACCAAAGCTCCGAGAGGCTACATGCCTCACCTAAGGTCAAACACTGGGTATGTGGTTGTGACAGGATTTGGCATACTGCCTGTGTGCCTTTATCACCTGGGTCTTTTGTCTATGAACTCTCTCTCAGCTGTTCACATGTTTTTTCCACTAGAATGGTATACTATTTCATGAGACAATCCCCAGGAATCATCCCAGGTTGGAAAAAAATGCTCCAGAAAGCTCTCCAATTTAGTTCTACAAATCAGCACTTCTTTTTAAAATAATTTATTTCTCCAAGGACTTCAGTTTTAAGGATGTGTGCCCTGGATGAAGACTCTGGTGTGTTCACTACTGGAAATAAATCATTTAATAGTTTCCATATTTATTTTTCAGTATTCTGGTTTTTAAATTTTTTTTTTCCATGAGTTATGTTAGTTTGAACCTTTTGACTAGCACTTGATCACTCTTGGGCCACTCTTGGATGAACTACTAAATACAAGGTCATGAAATGACAAACATGAGAGATAGTTTTATCAGTTTTCTATGAATTTTCTTATATTTTTTTCCTTACAAAGATGTCTCTACAGGAGGAATACCAAAGAAAGCTAAGTTCTGTGAAGCTTGTTACTGCCTTTGCTTATTATACTATGCCTCAGATGCTTGTCCTGTCTTGTTACCTGAAAAATCTTTTCCTTCTCTAAAATCCAGCTCAAATGTCATCAGTTCTTTTATGAAATCATTCTGAAACAGCTCCCCTCACACCAAGTAAAATAAAGTCCATCTCTCATTTTTTTTTTTTTTTTGAGTCGGAGTGCAGTGTCATGAATACAACGATCATAGCTCATGGCAGCCTCAACTTCTTGGGCTAAGGTGATCCTTCCACTTCAGTATCACAAGAAGCTCATGCTACAACACATGCCACCACGCCCAACCAATCTTGATTTTTTGTAGAGACAAGGTTTTGCTATGTTGCCCAGGTCAGTCTCGAACTCCTGGGCTCAAGCAATATACCTGCCTTGGCCTCCTAAAGTGCTGAGATTACAGGCATAAGCCATCGCACCCAGCCCACCTTTCATTTTTTGAAACTTCCATATATTTTGCACGTTCCACTTGTCTATTCACTTGGCATACTACAGTAACTCCTTCTATGTAATACTGCTTTTCCATCTAGCCCATGACCTACCCAATGTTGTAAATGAAGACAGTCACCTTTATTACCCCATCATCTACTATAGCACCTGGTGTAGCAAAAAATTCTCAATCAATTTTTGAAGAAATAACATTAAAAACCATGCAATCTTGTTTTTGAAAACTGTAGCCTTCAGGAAGATATAAGAAGATGAGTACTTACTAGGGGCTTATTTTCTCCTTGAGAAGCTTAACTGAAATCACGGTTGTTGAACTGAGTTTGTGCTAAGTTCACTGAACTTGATTTATCAGCATTAAATTTCTTCTTGTGACTCTTATTTTGCTTGCAATGGGCCTCTTCATGTTTAACATGACTCTCCACTTATAAAAATCATGGGATGCTTCATAGAACAGTGAAAAAAACGTGGAGTCTTGGGAAGTCAAGGGACTTACCAAAAAATTACACAGCTAAGTAAGAGAGTGGAACTAGAATTCTGGCTCTGTGGGCCCCTTTGCTATTCTTACTAGTAGACCAGGGTACTATGAAAAAACAATAATAACTCTTTAAGCTTGTCTATAGCTCTTTATCCTACTTGTCAGTTTTTCTTTAATAATTGCAGAGGGCACTATACCAGAGAAAAAGTTGCTACCAGATTTGGTGACTTTCCATACAAGGCCATTCATAAATTCAATGTTAGAAATATTAGTTCCACATTGAGATCTGATTTCCTCTTCTCAATACTGAAAGCAATAAAATGCAAGTACATATTAATCTGGTCATACTGGCTGTCAATGACAAAATTATGAGAGATGACACTAACCATAGTCTGTGTTTTCCGGTTCCCAACAATTTGATGGCCAAAAATAGGGTGTCTGTGGAATGAAAAGAAGTGGAGCCCAGGTTAGACAAATAAAACATGAGTAGAGTTTCTGGTTCATGAGCTGTGTTTATCTTTAGCAAGTATCTAGAATAGCTTGCCAATGATATATATTTTATAATTCAGAACAAGTTCCCAGAGAGACGGTGTAAGGTTTTTGTCTACATTTACTTTGCTGACCAGTTACTCAGTCCCAAGTAGGTGCAGCACCAGCAGGTATTAAAAATGCTATACATTTGCTGCAACTTTACACCAACTGACATAAAAGGAAAAGGTCTAATTGTCTTATTTAAACAAAAAGTGTTGCAGACGGCACTATACCACAGAAAAGTTGCCACCAGGTAACTGAAAGGGTTACTGAAAGAGTTTTGTATTTAGCAAGCATGAAATATATTTAAATATAAAAATGGTTTTCTATGCATTATGTCTCTCAACACTGCTTTGGTAGGTCTACAAAGCTCTACCAATGAATAAAATATTTTTCTGAGGTCTGGTAATCAATTATCTTGCTCCACTGATTACATAATGCA
>CAUYQG010088234.1:0-50145 GCA_963574415.1 Tarsius wallacei | reverse complement strand
AAATAATTGCGTCATGGTTTCTTATCCAGTTTGCCATTCAGTGTCTTTTCAGTGGTGCATTTAGCCCATTCACATTTGCCTGATTATTGAAATATGATTGTTTATTCCAGTCATGAGGTTCTTACAAAAATTTTTGTTTGCTTTTTTTCTTTTGGCTTTAGGGTTGATATATGTGTGTATTTTCAAGTTTGTTTTTTGGCGATGTATTCTCTACTGATTCTACACTCTGCTGTTCTCTTTTGAATGTGTGTGGTCATTCTTTTTTTTCTTACTTCTGTGCTTAATACCTTTTAAAGTGTCTCCTTTAGAGCTGGTCTGGAAGCTGCATAATCTTTTAAAGATTGTATGTCTGGGAAGGTTTTTAATTCTACACCACTGATGAAACTGAACTTTCTGGGTAGGAAATTCTTGGTTGAAATTGTTTTCTCTTTGAGGACTTTGAATAGTGGACTCCAGTTCCCTCTTGCTTGTAGTGTTTCTGTTGATAACTCTGCTGCTTTTCTGATTGGTTTTTCTCAGTAGGTAGTCTGACCTTTCTCTCTTGCTGCCTTTAGGACTTTTTCTTCTGTGCCTATTTTGTGTAGGCAAATTACTATGTGTCTAGGAGTTGATCTTCTCATTTGATATCTTGTAGGGGTTCTCTGTATCTCTTGTGTTTGACTGGTCAAATCTCTGGTAAGCTGAGGAAAGTTTTCTTTGGTTATCTCCTGGAATACTTGCTCCAAGGTATTCTTGATTTCCCTTTCTTCTTCTAGGATACCGATTAGGCATTGGTTTGGCATCTTAATATAATTGCACATCTCTTGTAGGCTTTGTTCTTTCTTTCTGAATTTTATTTCTATGTTTTTTACAGATTGGATTAATTTCATCATCTGGTCTTCAAGTTCTGGGAGTCTTTCTTCTACTAGATTAATTCTGCTTTCCATGCTTGTCATCTTGTTATTTATTTCCTGGATGAAATTCTGTATTGCCAAAATCTGTTACAAGTTTTTCACTGTTGCTTCTTCTCTTTCTTGAGTCTTATTCACTCTTTCCATCCATTCCCTAATTCCTGCCATATTCTGGAGTCAATTGTTGGTGACTTCCATTGTTTGGGCTCCCAGGTCTGATTTTTCAGGAGTTTTCTCTTTGTTACATTTAAAATTACCTGTGTTCTTCCATTGGTTTTTCCTCATTTGTGACAGATCTCTTGCTTTTCTCTTTAGTTCTGTTATTCAGTGTCAGTGGGAGAGACTTTCACTTCTGATGTGTGCTCAGTCCTCTATTCTTCCCTGACCCAGGCTCTGGATTTGTTCTATTTTGAAACAGGAATGTGGGTGGGAAGCTTTGTTGTCTCTTGTAGTTTTGAAAGTTGCATAAGGGAGGGGATGGGGAACTAGGATTCAGAAACTACTTGCAAATCACAATATTCATTGATTGTGGTATGTTTTCCCTGAGACTCACTCCCCACCAACACTCAATATAACAATGCCATGGGTACATGTGTGTACTCCCCGGGTCCAAGATACAGTGACAGCAATGAGGAGAACAGAGAAAAATAGAAAGAAATAAGATGAACAAGAATTTTTTTAAAGAAAAAAAATGAAAAATGAAAGCAGAAACTAAGGCAAAAAAAAAAAAAAATGAACACACACACATGCAGACATACACACCCACCCCAAAACAAACTGGAATAACAACAAACTGAAAAAATAAAACAAACAACAACCAAAAAAAAAAAAAAAAAACAGGAAAACTAAACACACACACACACACTCCTAGCACAAAATGAATGGAGCCCCCCTAAAAAAAGAAAACAAATGAATTCAGATTGAACCCTCACACATGTATTTACACACACCTTAAACTAAAATAATAAAAATAAAGAAGAACAAAAAAGCAAATACAAACCAACAAAAAAAAACACTGAAAGATGAACACTCAATCATTCACATACACAAATAAACAGAAAACAAAAACAGAAGGTGAAAGAAAAAGAAAAAAGGGGGGATGCAGATCAAACCCTCACACATTCATGCACAAAGGAAAAATATTTTAGAAATAACACTAACAAACAGGCAAAAAAATTTGTTTTCAATTTTTCAAATTTTAAAGAAAACCCTTCCCTCTTGTGGCAAGTTCTGTAATTGTTCCTCTCGATGGTCTACTATCTCCTGCAGAGCATCCACCTCTTTCACTCTCTCTTCAGTGTTCTGAACAAGGAAGGAGGAGGGGCAGTGGAGGTGGGTGGGACTCTCATATGATCAGGGAGATCCCCTCTTGTGGGGAAGTGTGTGATTGTCTCTTCCCCAGCTATGTCCTCACTGGGGGTGCCACAGCCAGGTCTATTCTGGAATGGAGTTCTCCTATTGTGACTGATGTCCAGGCTCTGCCTTGGTTTGTCCCTCCCAGTTGTGCCCAGCTGTGTGGGTCTGATGTTAAGAGGATTGTTGGGGAAGACGGGGTTGGTTCAGCCCTGGACTCACCACTGATCTCTTTGGAGATCTTCTTTGTCCTTCTCTGGCAACACCCTTTATCAGAATCAGGGTAGGGCGTGGGGTGCCTGAGACTCAGCATTCATCAGGTCCCTCTGAAGTTTGTGCTCTCAGTATATTTCCTCTGTGTCACAGTCAACCCCTCAGTAGTTGATTCACCAGTCACAGAGATCAGGTCTGTTGCTCCATGGTGAGTATGTTGGAGCACAGTCTGCCCCGTTTACTAGATGGTGATGGGGTACCTCTTTCATCTTCTCTGGTGGGACTCTGCCTCTGGGCTCCCTCCTCACCCCTTCCTGCCTGTGTCTGGCCAGGTACTGCAGTGGTGAGGCAAAGCCTGGTTCTGGCAGTCTCTCCTGCTGCAGTGGTGAGGCAGAGCCTGGAGCCGGTTGTCTCTCCCCACGCTTCTTCACAGGAAAACTTTTGTCCATTAAAAAAAATGCACTCAGTCTCTGTGATCTGGGAAGCACTAAGGACCAGGCAGAGCAGTTGCAGCACCAGCTGCTTCATGAGGAGGACCCTAGTTATTTGTTCACCAGCCCCACTTAGTGAGTCTCTCCCAGCATTTTCTTCTTAGGAAGAATTCTGTTGATTAAAAAAAAAAGATGGCGCTTGGCTTCTATGTCCCAGGAATTGCTGGGGTCGAAGCAGCCAGTTGCTGCACCAGGATAGCCCTGACCACTAGCTCAATAACCTTCACTCATTCAGTCACTCACAAGCCCACTTACTCACCAGCATGTACACAAAATTTTCCATACAGTCACTCACACCAGGACTCGCATAGTCTGACTGGCTCAGCTGCCATCTTCCCAATCTCCTCTTGAGCTTCTTATATATACTGGATATTAGGCCATTATCAGATTTTTGGTTTAAATATTCAATGCCAAGAAGTGGATTGTCTCTTCACTCTGTTATTTTTTTCCTGTGTGGAAGTTTTTTGGTTTGATGCAATCTCATTTGTCTGTTTTTACTTTTGTTTTTTCTAAGAAATCATAGCCCAGATGAATGTTATGGAGAGATTCTACTGTGTTTTCTTCTAGCAGTTTTAGAGGTTCAGGTTTATGTTTCAGTTTTTAATTAATTTTGAGCTGATAGTGTGATATAAGAATCCCACTTTATTCTTCTGCATATGGATATACGGTTTTCCCAACACAATTTATTGAAGAAATTGTCCTTTTCCTATTGTGTTTTCTTGGCATCCTGGTTAAAAATCAGTCAACCATAAGTGCCTACATTTGTTTCTGGGTTTTATATTCTGTTCCTTTGGCCAATATGTCTATTTTTATGTCAGTATCATACTGTTTTGATTACAATCACTGTAACATATATTTTGAAATCAGAATATGTGATATCATCAATTTTGTTCCTTTTGTTAAAGATTACTTTGACTATTATAGATTCTTTGTGGTCCCATATCAAGTTTAGGATTTTTTTCCAATTCTGTGAAAAATAATATTGAGATTTTGATAGGGTTTCCAATGAATCTGTGGATATCTGATAGCAGGTCAGGTGTGGTGGCTTATGCCTGTAATTCCAGCACTTTGAGAGGCCAAGGCAGGAGAACCACTTGAAGCCAGAAATTTGATGCCAGCCTAGACAACATAACAAGACCAGTCTCTAAAATAAATAAGAAAATAAGAAAAAATATATCATTGGATAATATGGACATATTAACAATATTAATCCTTCAAATCCATGGGATATGGATTTCCTTTATTTGTGTCATCTTCAATTTCTCTTATCAATGTTTTATACATTTCAGTGTATGGATCTCCCCCCTCCTTGGTTAAATTTATTCCTAAGAATTTTTTTGATGCTATTACATATGAGATTGCTTTCTTAATTTCTTGTTTGGATTGGTTGGTTGTTAGTGTACAAAAACATTACTTATATTTGTGCATTAAGCTTTCAACCTGTGACTTTGCTAATTTTGTTTATCAGTTATAACCACTTTGTGGTGGAGTCTTTATGGTTTTCTATATATAAAATCACTTTCTCCTTTCCTATTTAAATGCCATTTATTTCTTTTTATTGCTCATTTGCTTTGGCTACAACTCCTAGATGTTAAATAAAAGTGATGAGAGTGTACATTCTTGTCTAGTTCTTGTTCTTCAGGGGAAAGCTTTCAACTTCTTATCAGTGCAAATGACGTCAACTGTGGAATTGTTATATATAGTCTATATTGTGTTTAGGTACATTTCTTCTACACCTATTTTATGAAGTTTTTTTTTTTTAAATAACGAATATATGTTGAATTATCCCAAATGCTTTTTCTGCACCAATTGAGATGATAATGTGTATTTTCTTCTTTATTTTGTTTATGTGGTATATAACATTTATTGATTTACATTCTTTGATCCCAGGTATAAATTCCACTGACCATGATGAATGATCTTTCTAGTGTACTGCTGAATTTGGTTTTCTAATATTTTGTTGAAGATGTTAGTATCTGTGTTCATCAGGAATACTGGCCTACAGTTTTTTTGTTTTGTTTTGTTTTGTTTCCCTTGTAGTCTTTGTGTCTGACTTTGGTATCGGAGTAATGCTGACCTCATGAAATGAGTTTGCAAGTATTTTGTCCTTTTTTAACTTATGAAATAGTTGTAGAAAGATTGATATCAATTCTCAATTGAATGGTAGAATTTAGCAGTGAAGAATTTAGTTTTTATTTAATGGAAGGCTTTTTATTACTGATGCAATCTCTTTAATTATGACTGGTCTCTTAAAGTTTTCTATTTATTCATGATTCAGTCTTGGCAGATTGTAAGATTTTTAAAATGTATTCACTTCTTCTAGGTTATCTAATCTACTGGTATATAATTGTTCATAGTAGTTTCTTATGAGTTTTTGTATTTTTGTGGTATCAGTTGTAATGTGTCCTTCATTTCAGATTGCATTTATTTGCATCTTTGCTCTTTTTTAGTCTAGTGAAAGATTTATTAATTATATTTATCTTTTCAAAATACTAATTTTTAATTTTGTCAATTTTTTCTAGTTTTTTAAAATTTCTATCTTATTTATTTTTGCTCTAATCTTGTTACTTTCTTCCTCCAGCTAAGTTTGGACTTACTTTGTTTTTCACTTTCTAGTTAGTTGAGGTGTAACATTAGGTTGGCCATTTAAGATCTTTCTTCTCCTCTGGTGGAGACATTTATTGCTATAAACTTTTCTCTCAGGAATGCTTTTGTTACTTCCTACATATTTCAGTATGCTGTGTTTACATTTTTTTGTCTCAAGATCTTTTTAATTTCCCTTTTATTCTTTTCCTTCACCCAATGGTTGCTTTGGAACATGTAATCTAATTTTCAAATATTTGTGAATTTTCCAAAATTCCTCCTGTTAACTGTTTTTTTTTAAATTATTTATTTCAGTAGCTTTAGAAGTAAAAATTGATTTTGGTTCTAAGTCTGTGTTGTATAGTGGCAAAAAAGACTGAGTTTTAAGTGTACCCATAACATTCACTAGTGCACATTGTACTCAATAAACAATTTTTTACCCATCACTCCCTTCTGTCCTCCCCCCCATGAATCTCCAATACCTATTGTACCATTCAGTAAGTCTTTGCAGATACCCCTAGCCTAACTCCAACTTATAAATGAGAACATGTAGTATTTTGTTTTCCATCCTGTGTTACTTCATGTAGGATAGTAACTTCAAATTATATCCAAGTTGCTGCAAAATATATTATTCTGTTCTTTTTTTATGTTTGAATAACATTCCATCATATACATATTTTCTTTAGCCACTGATCAGTTGATGAGCACTTAGTCTGATTCTACATCTTTGCGATTGTGAATTGTGCTGCAATAAATATATTAATGCAACTATCTTCTTTTTACAAGGGGATCCCCTAAAAATGGAATTTATTTATTAAAAATCATGTATTTATTTTTACTTGTTTGAACTTCAGTCATCTTCAGGGTACTTGCATTTGATTCAAGACCCCTTTTCCACTGCTCAGAACAGTTTTTAAACTCATCAATTTTTGATACCTTTTAGTGCTTCTGTCGTTTCACCTCTCACATCTCCAAAACATTTATCTTTGGGGACATTTTTCATCTCAGAATACAAACAAAAAAAGTCACTGGAGTGAAATCATGTGTGTAGGAAGAGTGGGGCACAGGGGTCGTGCCATTTTTGCTCAAAAACTGCTGAACACGCAGTGCAGGTTGTTTGTGTAAATCACACATCATGAAATGACCAAATGCAATGAAAGACTCAAAAAAATTAACTGAAGCCGAACACAGCCTCTCATAGTAATGCTAACTTGTACACTGATGGTGATGGGCTCCTAGACCCTAACTTAGGAAGTCTGTACTACAAGGGGCCTTCCCTTCAAAAAATAATTCAGTATTTTTGTGGGGTGGTCTCCCCCCACCTTGTATGCTTTCCTTTGGGTAGATACCAACTAGTGGAATATCTGGATCCAACAGTGTATCTACTTTTACTTCTTTGTTAAATCTCCACACTATTTTCCATAGAGAATGTACTAATTTACATTCCCATAAACAGTATGCAAGCGTTCCCTTTTCACTGCATTTATATCAATATCTACTGAGTTTTGTTTTTTTTTCCAATATGGTCATTCTGACTGGGTTAAAATGGTATTTTATTGTAGTTTTAATTTGCAATTCCCTGATAATTAGTGATGTTGAACATTTTTCATATATTGATTGGTTATTTACATATTTTCTTTGGAGAGATGTCTGTCCATGTAGCTTGCCTACTTTCTAATAAGTTATTTGTATTTTACTTTTTGGTTATATTGAATTCCTTATTGATTTGGATATTAGTCTCTTGTCAAATGCATAGTTTGCAAATATTTTCTCACATTCTATAGGCTGCCTATTTACTCTGTTGATTGTTTCTTTTGCTGTGCAGAAGTCTTTTAGGTTAATTAAACTCCCACTTATTATTTTATTTAGAATTTGCTTTTTGAGTCTTCATCATACATTCATATACATGTTGGCCATTTGTATGTCTTTTTTAGAAAACGTCTATATTGGGATACTTTGGTCATTTAAATAAGATATTTGTTCTGTTTGTTTCTTTGTTGGTGGTGGTTATTTAGTTGATTGAGTACCCTATGTATGCTTATAATTAATTATCTGTCAGATGGGTAGTTTTCAAATACTTTTCCCAGGCTGTGGGTTGCCTCTTTACTTTGTTGTTTGTTTTGTGATCACTTTGAAGTATTTTAACAATATTAATGTTTCCAATATATGAAAATGAATTTTTAAAAATTTTTTTGTATCTTCAATTACTTTCACTAGTGTTTTATAGTTTTCTTTGCATAGGTCTATAACTTATTTGGTTAAATTTATTCCTAAGTGTTTTATATTCTTTATGGTTACTGTAAATGAGACTGCTTTCTTGATTTTTTTCTTATTTTAAAGATGTAGGGTACAATTCCGGGGTAGGTGCATAAGTGATCTTCATTCAGGTAAAGTTTGGGCTTCCCCTTGGTCCTCACTTTGCCTGATTTGAGATTGGGTATCTTTATTTTTGTTATGTGTTCCCTCCCTCCCTCCTCTGGCAGTGTGCCACTACTGCCAATCCCTTTCTTATTGTATTATGATAAAAGTTCAGAGTCCACTTATGAGTGAGTACATGTAGTACTCTGTTCTTTGTTTCCGTGACAGATCACTGAATATGATAGACTCTAAATCCATCCAAGTTGCTGCCAAGTCCATATTTTTATTTTTATTTATGGCTACATAATATTCCATCTTGCATATGTATCACATTTTCTTTATCCAGTCCACTTTTGATGGGCAGCTCAGTTGATTCCATGTTTTTGCTATTGTGAATAGTGCTGCAAAAACATGTGTGTGCAGGTATTTTTTTAAAGAGTGATCTGATCCTATGTATATATTCCCAGAAGGAGGATAACTGGGTTGTATGGAAGGTCAATTTTCAGATCTTTTTGAAATCACCACACTGTTTTCCACAAGGGTTGTACTAGTTTATACTCCTACCAAGTATGTAGAAACATTCCTTTTGCCTTGCAACCTCTCCAGCATCTGTTGTTTTTTGAGTTTTTGATGATGGCCATCATGACCGGAGTGGTGTCTGTGTGGTTTTAGTTTGCATTTCTTTTATGTTTAGTTAGCTTGAGCATTTTTTCGTGTATCTGTTGACTGCTTTTATGTCTTCTTCTGAGAAGTGTCTATTTATATATTTTGCCCACTTTTTAATAGGGTTGTTTGTTTTTCTCCTTTCAGCATGTTAGAGTCCCTTGTAGATCCTGGATATTAGGCCTTTGTCAGATATATAGTTGGCAAATATTTTTTTCCCATTCTGTGGGCTTTCTGCTCTCTTGATGGTTTCTTTGCTCTGCAGAATCTTTTCAGTGTGATGAGGTCCCATTTGTCTATCTTATCTTTTATGTCATTCACTTTTGGAGAACTGATTAAGAATTGGTTGCCTATTCCAATGTGCCTAGGAGTGTTTCTTATATTTTCTTCTAAAATTCTCATAGTTTGAGGTTTTATGTTTAGTTATTTGATTCATTTGAGTTGATTTTTGTGTATGATAATAGGTAGAATCTCTGTTTCAATCTTCTGCGTGTGGTCAGACAGTTTTCCTAGTGCTATTTACTGAATGCATTCTCCACTCCCCAGTGGTTATTGGTGGAGACTTTGTTGAAGATGAGTTGGTTGAGAAATTGAGATTTTTGTTTCCAGAATTTCTGTCCTGTTTCATTGGTTTATATGCCTGTTATGTACCAATACCAGGCTGGTTTTATTACTGTAGATTTATAGTAGAGTTTGAAGTCTGAAAGTGTGATAACTTCTGTTTTATTTCTTTTGCTCAGAATTATTTTGGCTATTCATTGTCTTTTGTATTTCCATAGTGTTCATTGATGGTATATATAAATGCTACCTACTGTTGAATGTTGATTTAGTATCCTAGAACTTTACTCAATTTATTATTAGTTCTAAAAGTTTTTGGTTGAGTGTTTAGGTTTCTCTAAGTATAAGAAAATGTCATCTGCAAACAAGGCTAATTTGACTTTTTCCTTCCCAGTTTGAATGCCCTTTATTTCTTTTTGCTGTCTAATTGTTCTGGTCAGGGCTTCCAGTACTATATTAAGTAAAAGTCAGGAAAGTGGGCAGTCTTTTCTTGTTTCAGATCTTAAAATAAATGATTTCAATTTTTTCTCATTCAGTGTCATATTAGCTATGGGTTTGTCATATATTACCTTCATAATTTTGAGATATATTCTTTTTATACCCAGTTTGATAGGGCTTTGTCATAAATGGATTTAAATGTTATCAACTTCTTAAGCATCTACTGAAATAATTATATGGTTTTTATTTTTTGTTCTGTTAATGTGATGTATCACATTTAATGATTTAAATATGTTGAACTTTTCTTGCATTCCTAGGACAAATTCCACTTGGTTGTGTTGAATAATTTTTTTCATATGTTGTTGAATTTGATTTGCTAGTATTTTTTGTTAAAGTTTTTTTGCATCTGTGTTCATCAGTGATATTGGCCTGTTGTGTGTGCATGTGTGAGTGTGTGTGTGTGTGTGTGTGTGTGTGTGTGTGTGTGTGTGTCCTTGTCTGGTTTTAGTAAGGATAATACTGGCCTTGTAGAATAAGTTTGGAAGTATTCTTGGCTCTTCAATTAAAAAAATAGTTTTAGTAGAATTGGTATTAGTTCTCCTTTAAATGTATGGTAGAATTCAACAGTGAAACCATTATATTCTGGACTTTTTTGGGGGGATAGGTGACTTCAAATTACAGCTTCAATTCTGTACCTCATTATTGGTTTATTGAGATTTTCTATTTCTTCATGATTAAACCTTGATAGGTTATATGTGTCTAGGAACGTATTCATTTATTTTAAGTTTTCTGAGATTTATTGGTTTCTAGTTTTATTACATTGTGGTATGAAAAGATACTTGATTTGATCTTTAGTTTTGTGACTTTGTTCAGGTATGTTTTATAGCCTAAAATATAAACTATTCTGGAGAATATTCCATGTACTGATGAAAAGTATGTATATTCTGCAGCAGTTTGTTAAAATGTCCTATATTATCAGTTAGTCTTATTAATTCTAGTGTTTAGTTCAACTTCTATGTTTCTTTTTTGATTTTCTGTCAAGATTATCTGTCAATTACAGCAAATGGGGTGTTCAAGTCCCCTGCTATTATTGTATTGCTGTCTGTCTCTCCCTTCAGATCTATTAATGCTTGCCTTATATATTTGGGAGCTCCAGTGTTAGGTGCATAGAAATTCATAATCGTTTTGTTGAATTAATCCCTTTATCAATATATAGTGATTATCTATTTTTATAGTCTTTGATTTGAAGTTTATTTTATCTAATATAAGTATAGTTACTCCTGATACTTCGGGGTTTCAGTTGCATAGAATATAATTTCTACCCTTTTACTTTCAGTCTATGTCAGTGTCTTCATATGTGAAGTGGATTTCTTATAGATAGCATACTGCTGACGTCTTGTGGTTTCATACATTTAGCCACTATATACATTCTAATTTGAGAATGCTGTTTTCATTTGTTGTTGTTACTATAAGTACCTATTACTATCATTTTGTTGCTTTTTTTTAACTTGTCTCTTGCTTTTTTAATGTCTTTCTATGTAGTTAAGCAATTTTCTCTGGTAGTTTAATTTCATTTATTATTACTTATTTCTAGTGGCTCTATTATGGGTTTTTGCATTGTGGTTACCAGGAGGCTTACAAAAATACATGCTATCAATATAACAAGTTATTTTAAAGAGATGACATCTTAGAGCACAAAAATCAAAACAAATAAATGGAAAACTCCTATATTTTAATTCTATTCCTCCAACATTTAAGCTTTTAATTGTCCCGGCTTCCATATTTTTCTATTATTGATTTCTTAATAATTTGCTGTAACTAGTATTGTTTTTTGATAATTTTGTGCTTTGAATTTTATACTAGAACTATGTGTGGATTTCGCTCCACAATTACAGTATTAAATATTCTAGGTTTGTCCATGTATTTAATTTTACCTGGAGGTTTTATACCTTACAAAATTTTTTGTATATGAATATTTTCTTATTTCAGATCAAAGAGCTCCCTTTAGCATTTCTTGTAATACCCATCTGGTGATGGTGAATTCTCTAAGCTTTTGTTTGTCTGGAAAATACTTTATCACACTTTCATATTTGAATGATAACTTTGCTGAATATAGTTTTCTTGAATGGCAGTTTTTTTTCTTTTAATACTTAGAAAATGTCACTGTCTCCTGTCTGTGTGGTTTTCATTGAGAAGTCTGTTGCCAGGTGAATTGGATCTTCTTTATACTTTACTTGCTTTTCTCTTGCTGCATTTAGAATTCTATCTTTGTCTTTGACCTCTGAAAGTTTGATTATTATATGCCTTGGGAATGTCTTATTTGAGTCAAATCTGTTTCATGTTCTCTGACCTTCCTGTCCCTAGCTATTTATATCTTTCTCCAAGTTTTGGAAAGTTTTCCATTATTATTTCTTTGAATATAATTTCTACCCTTTCCCCTTTCTCAACTTCTTTTTGAACATCATTCATTCATTTGGTCTTTTAAGATAAATTTCTATATCTCATAGACAATTATCATTGCTTTTTATTCCTTTTTTCTTTTATTTCCTCTGACTCTATATATTCAAATATCCTGGCCGGGCATGGTGGCTCAAGCCTGTAATCCCAGCACTTTGGGAGATGGAAGCAAGAGGATTGCTTGAGCCTAGGTGTTCGAGACTAGCCTGGGCAATTTGGTGAGACCTCATCTCTACAATAAATCAAGAAAAATTAGCTGGTCATAGTGGTGCATGCCTGTAGTTCCAGCTACTTGAAAGGCTGAGGCAGAAAGATTGCTTTGAGCCGAGCATGTTGAGGCCATGGTGGCTGTGAGCATGCCACTGCACTCCAGCCTGGGCATCAGAGTGAGAAACCAACTCAAAAAAAAAAAAAAAGCCTGTCTTCAAGAGAAATGATTCTTTCTTCTATTTGATTCATTCTGCTATTGAGTCTCTAATAAATTTTTCACTTCAGCAAGTGTATTTTTCAATTCCAAGATTTCAGTTTGATTTTTTTAAAATTATTTCAGTCTCTTTGTTACATTTCTCTGATAAATTTCTGAATTGTTTTTCTGTTTTATCTTGGAGATCACTGAGTTTCCTTAAAGCTACTATTTTGAATTCTTGGTCCAAGAGTTCACATATTGTCACCTTGTTGGAGTTGACTACTGTTTGTTGTTGTTGTGCTTTTTGTTTTGCTTATGCTTTTGTTTTTGCTTTGACTGGAAAGGTCATGATTTCTTTTTGCTGTTGTTTCTTATGAGCATTTATCTATGTCTTTTTATAGAATGATTAGTTATTTACTGCAGTCTTCTCTGACATTTTGTTTTTTATAAAATATATATGTTTAGAAGTTCTTCTCTGCTAGGTCATTGCATTTTTAATTTTTTTATTTTTTGGCTCTAGGTGGCACCATCAACCTAAGTGTGTATCAGCCCTATTAGATGATTGGAAAGCTGCCTTTCCCAAATAAGGGAAGTCATCTGAATGTGGGAAAGCTGGCTAGGATTTTGTACCCAAGGAACATATGGGATGAATATTCTACAACATGCTACTGTTGAGCAGCCATAATGATTTGGTGTCTCCTTTGGCTGAGTTGCACAGCAGTGTTTTTCAGGTTGGCAATAATAGCCCCACCTCCTTCCTTTGTCTCTACCTCTTCTCAGGCATATCTTTTCTTACAAGCACTCATAATATTTTCCATGGATTATAAGGAAGTGACAGATTTTCTGCCAAGAAACCCAAGATGGTGGGGAAGATGGCTGTTGACTTGAATCTCGCTTTTTCCCACAGGGAAACAGTGAGTTAAGGAAAACTTTTCCATGTGCTTAGTGCCAGGTAAAATGAGAGGAGGGGTACCATGGATGCAAAAGTCCAATTCTTTTACCATCTTCTCAGAGATTTTTCACTTGTCAGTGGCCCCAGGAACTTTCTTATCTTTATATTTGAGTTCTGGAATATTTCTGTGGTAACCTTGGCACTATATAAATGTTTTTGTTTTTGTTTTTGTTTGCAGAAGGAGTGAAGCCAGCTACTTATAAACTGCTTATTTTGGAACTGCAAATCTCTTTAGCATTTTTTAAGGTAGGTCTAGTAATGACAAGCTATCTCAGTCTTTGAGGAAGTTTTCATCTTCCCTACATTTAGGAAAGACAGGATTGCTGGGTATAGTATTTTTGTTTGTTAGGGTTTTTTTTTCTTTTTCTTTTTCTTTCAGATGTTTAAATATATTATCTCATTCTGCTCTGTCCTGAAAAGTTTCTGCTGAAAAAGTTATTGATACTCTTACACTATTTTCTCTTAAATAATAAGTCACTGTTCTGTGTAGCTTTCAATAGTTTCTCTTTAACTTTTGACAATATGATTATAATATCACTTGGTTTTTGTTTCTTTAAAGTCATTCTATTAGATGTACATTGAGCTCCCTAAACATAGATCTATATTTCTGTCCCCAGATGTGGAAAGTTTTCTGACATTATTATTATTGTTGTTATTGGCATATGCTTTCTGTTTCATTCTAGCTTTCTTCTTCTTTTTTTTTTCACTACAGTAGTGTATATGTTATTCTACTTGATGGTGTCCCATAAATCTCTTAGACTAGAAATTCTAGGTAAAGTCTTTTTGTTTGTCCAACCTGCTGTCTTTGTTCTTAGTGGCTCCCAAAAGATTAGAGAGTGCCAACTTATGCTATTGTTTTCAGAGAGGTGGAAAAGAAAACAATCTTTCAGGATATGGCTGGCGAGATTGGGTTATAGATGTGTGTTCCAGTTCCATCTTTCAGGTGGAGAAGCATAGAGACAGAGTGAATCTCCCTCTTGTTCTTTCCTACATCAAGGAGTGTGTCTGTAACAGATGCCTGTACTCTGTATTAGATTGTTCGCTTTCAACCTGGACAAGAACTACTGAATGTTTGCAAGTTTAAAAATTGCATTTTTGTTCTCTCTGGTCAAGAAGACTCTTGAGTACAGAGCCCTTTAAACTCCCAGATGTAGGTGACTTAAATTCTTCAAGTGAGGTTTGAAAAGAAGAGACACTTGATGCATGCCGAAACTACTTCCATGGAGAGTCTATAGACCTGGGTTTATTTCTGGAGCAAGCTATTCTCCACTCCTGCTCACAGAAGCCTCCAGTCTTTTCCAGGGAGATATCACAGAGCTGGAATTTTTGCTATAGTAATTTAAAGAGGAAGACACAAAGAGTGCTCATTGTCTTTCGCAGGAAAGTAGAAGTTTCACACTTTCCTTGCAAGGAAGATTTGTAGCCTGGAGTCGTCACTTAGACAAGCTGAGGAAGAAGGTAGAGGGAGTGCTTACTTTCCTTTTCAGACACAGAGATGTCCTCCAGTCTTCTTCCAGTGAGATATTTCAGGATTGATCAGGGGAGTATGTTGGGAAACAATGCACCAGGAGTGCCATCCCTTCCATTTAAACTCAAGGAGATATATTATTTGTTATGTAGCCTCCCAGATACTAGCTTGTTAGAGGCCAGAACCACAAGGAGCTGATAGGAAAGCATTTATTTAAACCCTTTCCAGGGGGAAGATGGAAGATGAACTGATCCTCAGAGCTAAAGTTTCTGGGAGTTCTTGTGTGATTCAAATACCCCCTTTTGTTCTTTGTGCTGGAAAAAAGTCATGCAATGACCTGTCCCTGCCATTTCTCAAGCAAGTTGATTTAAGAGCCAAGCCTTCTGACAAGGAGTGTAAAAAGCTGGCCACTATATGTATGGTATGACTCCTTATCCCTCATACTGAAGCTGGGAGTAGGGAATAATTTCTCAATTTTAATTGCTTGTGCTCAGGATGGGGTAAATGTGTGAGTGTATCTAAGTTTTTCATGTCCATTTTGATGTCAATGTTTTTCAGTCATCCAGTGTATGGGAGCCTTTCAACTGCATTCTGATTTTCTCTTAGAGCGAATTGATTCATATGTAGATGTTATTTGTTGCCAGTGCTAGGAACAAGTCAAAAGTCTTCTATTGTGCCACACTGCTGGTGTCATTTCCAGAAATGTACCATTTTTATGATGAAAACAATTAAATATTTAAAGGTATCAATTCCCCCCACTTTAGTTATAAATTCAACATAATTACAAATCAAAATCTTAGCAAATTTTCAAAAGTCCAAATTGATAGTTGATTTTAAAAGTTGTATGAAAATGAAAGGTTCTAAAACAGCCTAAATACAGTCTTGATTCAAATAAATTCAGAGAATCTATATTACTATTAATATCAATATATTTATAAAGCTAGAATAACAAAGACAGCGTGGAGTTGGACAAGAAAGACAAATACACCAATGGAATAGACTAGAGTCCAGTAACACAGCCACATCTCTGATTACCTGTCACTTAAGTGCAATGAGCAAAGGCTAACTTTTTCAATAACAGGTGGTTAGGCACCTGACTATCCTTGTGAGAAAAAGTATTCTTTATCTCCACCATACATCATAAATAGAAATCAACATCAATGTGATTACATAGATAAGTGTGAAGGTCAGTATAATGATTTTAGAAAAAAAAGGAGAAGTTTATTACTTTGCAATGAGTAAATATAACATTTTCAGAGTGCAAAAAATACCAAACACTCAGAAAGAAATATGAATTGTACTATAACAAATTTAAAAAGCTTGTTCATCAAAGACATGATTTAAACAATGAAAAGGCAGGTTGCCTCATGATTGTACACATTTAAAGTACAAAGGAATTATATCCATGATTTATTTTAAAAGTCCTGATGATAGTAGGAAAAAGACAAGCAACATAATAGAATAATAGGCAAAAAAACTCAGGAAAGGTAATGACTGAAATGTAGCTATAAAAGAAACTTTTGGTGTTCTATTTTTTGAATTGAGTGTTGGTTACATGTGTGTTCACTTTTGTGAATATTAAAAGCCATACACTTATGATCTGTACTCTTTTTAAATGTATACTTCAGCTCAGCATAATACTTGTATAAAAATATAAAAGTGAATATAATTTGTTTCTATCATAAAAGAACGTGAAAGATACTGAAACCTCCATTTGGTTTTCATTTGCCATTGTCTGAAGTAGAATATATGTACAAGTTGGGGTGGAATATGTTTTCAAATTTTTATTAGGCATGTGAAATTTTATATATTTTTACTAAGGATGTGAAATTTTTAGAAATTGCATAAACATGTCTTTGGCAATTGTTTAGTGGATTAGTTGTCCTTATATATTTGCAGCAGTTGTGTATAAATATATATGTGTTCATGTGTGTGTTTATATACATACACACATACATATTCAACAAATATACAAAATAATTATTTCTCTTCTCTATATGTATGTATGCACACATAAGTATAATGTGTATATATTATATAGCTATTCATCTATCTAAATTTATTATCTATCTGAAATATTTATATAAGAAACAAAGTATGCATACATGGCATTTATTTTTATTAAATATATGGCAGCCACTATTTGTATTCTTATTTTATGAATGACAAATTGAGGATAAGGTTAATCATGAATGTCTTAAATAAGCTAAAGTGCATATAGACATGAAGATTCTAGCTATCAACTAAATATCATGAGCAGAAGAAAAATTACAGATGTGTAAAAAGTATTGCTAAGTAGTCAAAATTTCTTGGGAAATTATGATTATAAACTTTGTTGAAACAGAGATCTAAATTATATTCAGAAATTTTGCACTTACTGGTTATGAAACTGTGTACTAATAACCTAATTTTGCTTAATTTAAACTTTGGATTCCTCATTAGTAAAATGTTAATAATATTGCTATTTCCCTTTAAGAGTTGCTATGGAGCTAAATTTTTAAAAAACTTTGTTAAGCATTTCTCATTTGTATTTTAATTTTAATAATAAATACTTGGTGTTATTGTTAATACAATTATTACTTTTTTCAAAAGAAACACACATATGTACATTGTGTTTGTATATATGTGATAGTACATGTAATATATATAATATATAAGCTGATGATATATACTACATATTGTATACTTTATATATTATATTTATATATAATCGACCTAAAATATAATGTATATTATTTTATATTATACACACAATCATATATTCAATCAGTCTAAAAAATTGTAAACATTTAAGTATTCCTTTTTGCTTATTAAAATATTTTATTTATCTCATCACCTACTAATAATCTCTTGCTGTTTTCAAACTTTACACTATTATAAATATATTTTGGGAGGAACATCCTTGTTTATGCATCTTTAATACCTGATAATATTTTCTTTATTTTTTATTATTTTATTTTATTTTACAGATGTGAGGTACAATTCAGGATTAGATAAACAAGTGGTCATCAACAGGTAAAATTTGGACCTCCCTTTGATCCCCACTTTGCCTGGTTTGAAATCAGGCATCCTTATTGATGTTGTGTCCCCTCACCCACCCCTAGGCAGTATCCCACTTCTGCCAATCCCTTTCTTATAATATTATGGTAAATGTTCAGGGTCCACTTATGAGTGAGAACATGTGGTACTCTATTCTTTGTTTCTGTGATAGATCACTAAGTATGATCAGTTTTAAATCCATCAAAGTTGCTGTGAAGTCCATATGTTTGTCCTTCTTTATGCTGTGTAATATTGCTTGTATATATGTACCACATTGTTTTAATCTCGCCCAGTTTCAATGGGCACCACAGATGGTTCCGTGTTTTTGCTATTGTGAATAGTGCTGCAATAAACGTGTGTGCAGGTGTCTTTTTTTTTGGAATAATTTGAGTTCCTCTGGGTATACTCCCAGTAGGGGGATTGCTGGGTCATATGGAAGGTCAATGTCCAGTTCTTTTGGAAATCACCACACTGTTAGTACGTGCCTGTAGTTGCCACTTGGAAGGCTGAGGCAGAAGGATCACTGGAGCCCAGCAGGTCAACACTGGAGTGGCTGTGAGTGTGCCACTACACTCCAACCTGGGTGACGGAGTGAGACTCCAACTCGAAAGAAAGAGAAAGAAAGAAAGAAAGGAAGGAAGGAAGGAAGGAAGGAAGGAAGGAAGGAGAGAAAATTGCCACAGTGTTTTCCATGGAGGTTGCACTAGTTTGCATTTCCACCAGCAGTGTAGAAGCATTCCTTTTTCTCTCCATCCTAACCAACATCTGTTGTTGTTTGTTTTTTAATGATGGCCGTTTTTACTGGGATTACGTGATATCTCAAGGTGGTTTTGATTTGCATTTCTCTGATTATTAGTGATGCTGAGCACTTTTTTATGTGTCTGTTGGTTGCCCATATATCTTCCTTTGAGAAGTGTCTATTCATGTCTTTTGCCCAGTTTTCACAGGGCTGCTTGTATTTTTTTCCTTTTGGCACATTTGAGTTCCTTGTAGATCCTGGATGTTAGACCTTTGTCGGAATACAGTTGGCAAATATTTTTTTGCGGTTCTGTGGGCTGTCTCTCCCCTCTCTTGATGGTTTATTTTACTTTGCAGAAGATTTTCTGTTTGATAATGTCCCGCTTGTCTATCTTATCTCTTATGGCATGGGCTGTTGAAGTTTTCATCAGGAATTGGTGGCCAGTTCCAATTTCCTTCAGGGTGTCTCCTACATATTCTCCAGCTTTTATAGTTTGAGATTTTACATTTAGCTCTTTGATCCATTTAGAGTTGATCTTTGTGGATGATGATAGTCAGGGGTCCTGTTTGAATCTTCTGCATGTGGTCAGCCAGTTTTCCCAAAACCATTTACCAAATAGGTTCTTCTCTTCCCAGTGGTTGTAGGGGGAGACTTAGTCGAAGATGAGTTGGTTGAAAAATTGAAGTTTTGCTTCTGGAATCTCTATCCTGTTCTATTAAGTCCATATGCCTATTCTTGTACCAATACCAGGCTGTTTTAATTATTGTAGCCTTAGAGTAAAGTTTAAAATCTGGAAGTGTGATACATCACTTTTGTTTCTTTTGCTGAGGATTGTATTGACTATTCATGGTCATTCATGTTTCCATATGAATTTTTTCTGTATTGCCATTTCTAGGTCTGAGAAAGATGATGTTGGTAATTTAGTGAGTATTGCATTGAATCTGTAGATTGCCTTTGGTAGGACAGAATTCTTAACAATGTTGATTCTTCCGATTCATGAGCATGGAATATTTCTCCATTTGTTTATGTCTTTTTGGATTTCTTTGAGCAGTGTTTTGTAGTTTTCATTGTAAAAATCTTTCACTTCTCTGGTTAGGTAGATGCCCAGGTATTTCATTTTTATTGTGGTTACGTGAATGAGAGTATGCTTTTTATTTGGTTCTCTGCCTATTTGTTGGTGCTGTATAAGAATGTGACTGTCTTTTGCACGTTTATTTTGTACCCTGAAACTTTGCCAAAGTCCTTTATCAGTGAAGGCAGGTTTCTGACAGATCTCTTGGGTTTTCGAGGTATAGGATCATATCATCAGTAAAGAGGGATAAGTTAACTTTCTCTTTTCCTATTTGGATACCCTTGATTTCCTTCTTTTGTCTAATTGCACTAGGTATGACTTCTGACACAATGTTGAACAACAGAAGTGAGAGTGGGCAGTCTTATCTTGTTCCCGTTTTCAGGGGAAATGTTTCCAGTTTCTGTTCATTTATCAATATGCTGGCTGTGGATTTATCATCAATGGTGCTTACTATTTTGAGGTATGTTCCTTCTATGCCTAGATGTTTGAAGATTTTTATCAAGAAGAGATGTTGGATTTTATCAAAAGTTTTTTCTGCATCTAATGATATAATCATGTGGTTCTTGTTTTTATATCTGTTGATGTTTTTAATTACATTTATGGTCTTGCTGATGTTGAACCACCCTGCATCCTTGAGATGTTGAACCACCCTGCACCACTTGGTCATGATGGATGATTTTTGAGATGTGTTGTTGGATCCAATTTGCTAGACTCTTGTTGAGAATTTTTCCATCTATGTTCATTGGGGTTTTGGACTGTAATTCGTTTTTTTGTTGGATCTTTATCTGGTTTGGATATCCATGTGATATTAACATTGGAAAATGATTTGAAGAGAGTTCTATTTTTCTCAATTGCCTGGAATCCTCTCAATACGATCGGTATCAGCTCTTCCTTGTATGTTTTGTAGAATTCTGCTGGAAAGTTGTCTGGTCCAGGACATTTATACTATAGGTAGTTTTCTTATGATGAAGTCAGTTTCCTCGGTTGTTACTGGTCTATTTAGGGTCTCAATTTCTTCTTGTTTAAAAGTAAAGTCCTTGGGAGGTGTGCTACATGAGATGATTTTATCTTTTTATCTACATTTATTTCTTCTTCTAAAAGGTATCATGCATGAATTTATAAATCAATGTATAAGCATCTTTTTAAAAAATTATAGGAAAAAACCGATATTAGCAAAGGTTACATTTAGCTGAAAAGTGTGTGGTGATTTTTTATTCTGTCATTTATTGAAAAAGTGTTTTATGTTTATTATTTTACATTTATAGTGAATAAAATGAATATATTAGTGAATTTCTAAAAATATACTTGATAAAATAATATTTTATAATATACAACAATGCTATTATATTTATATGTATATAGAGAAAAAGTATAATTTATTCCTACAAACTTATTGTTTTATAAATTGTGATTCCAATCTTTCTTTTTTTTAATTTTATAGATGTTGGGTACAATTCAGGGTTAGGTATGCAAGTGTTCACTATGCAGGTAACCTTGTTGATGAGGTGTTCCCTCCTCCCCCGGCAAATTTCCACTACTGACAATCATTCTCTTATAGTAGTACGATAATTGTTCGAGGTCTATTTATGAGTGAGAGCATGTGATACTTAGTTCTTTGTTTCTGTGATAGATCACTCAGTATTATAGAGATACTATAAGTCCATTCAAGTTTCTGCAAAGTTCTTAATTTTGTCCATCTTTATGGTTGCCTAAAAAAAGGTCTATTTTACAAAACTTGACTGGATAATCTTAAAATCTATCTGTAAGTAAATAATGTTTTAGTTTGGCCATGAAAAGTAAAATTTAAATATATACAATAAGATAAGATTTTCCATATCATGTATCAAAATATACTACATAACAATGAAAATTAAATGATAGTAATAGATCAATAGAAAAAATTGCACAGTACAGAAATAGACCCATGTTAGGAATTTACTATATGACAGAAGAGGTTTATCAAAAAAAGACTGGAGAGATTTTTGTGGTTTTCTTAAATGAATTTTTGAGAATTTCTAAATAATTAAATAATTATTTAGAAAAAAAGAAATAGTTTACTGTTAAAAAATTCTAACTTTCAGAAATATTAAAAATAGCTGTGTAAAAAGGCAAACTTATAATTACTGTATATAAAGAATTCTATGAATTGAGAAACAAAACCCAGAAACCACAAAAGTAAAGATTGATAAATTAATTGAGCTTGAAATATTTATTTTAAAATGTTCCATAATGAAATATATTTTAACAAAATTAGTAAAATTAAGCAGCTAGCTGGAAAAAAAATATGTGCAACTTGTTAAAGAGGATCCAGAATTTGTATATCATAAAGAAAATTTAAAAATGGGTAGAAAAAAAGAGGAAGTTATATGAATGGTCAATTCAGGGAGTAAAATACATTGCTAATAACTACAAGATATTCAACTGATTTGCAATCAAGTAAATGAAAATTAAAATATTATAATACCAATCTGGCAAAAATTAAAAAGTGATTGATAATATTCGTGTTGGGAATAACTATAATATTTAAATACATACATATACATAATATATATATATGATTCTCTAGAACAATTACTACTTTACTTTGATATGTTACTGGAATTTTTTTTTACGAAAATGCATATTCTGAAACAGTAGGTCTGGAGTAGAGCATGGATCTTATCACCAAAATCTCCCATGTAACATCACTATCACTAGTTCACAAACCACAAATTGGCAAAACTCTAAGATATGCTTATTAAAATTGATCTTTAAGTATTAATTTTGGCAAGCACACAAATATATATTTTCTAAGGTATTGATCATGAAATTATTTTTAATTATAAGAACTTAAGATGTTTATTAAAAAGAGAATATCCCTATAAACTCAGGTAAAGCCATTCTACTGTCATATCATACAATCGCGTAAAAGTTACAAAAATTATCTATACTGATATAGATTTCTTTACTAAGAGACAAGACCAAATGGAAATAGAGAGTGTGCAGTATAATCCCACTTATATATATCCTAGTTATAAAAGAGAAGTGCAAAGGTGTGCATGTCGTAAACAATGCCTGTAACATGTGGGTGTTGAAGAGTAAGGGGGTTAAGTACTGAGATCAATTTCTCTGACCAAAGTGTCAAGTTTCAAGTTAGAGCACATTAGTTGGGGTAGTAAAGAACACTCTCAAACTGGATTAACATACACCATTACAAAAATCACTTGAGTGGCATGCTCTCTCTTTAGCCTCCAGCACCCAGAATTTAGATCTTCTGTCTCTTTCCCCATCCTTCCTCCTTTTTTTCTTTTTGTATATTTAAGAGTTTTGTGGTTTTTGTTTTGTTAGTAATAAGGTAAATATAAGGTAAATATGTATTATATAGCAGAACTTGATTTAAAATTCTAAAATGTTATAGTAAATTGACCTTCATAAAAATATAGATTCCATTCAGACTCTATTAGAATATGCTATATATTAAGATATGCTTAATTATACTAACATATGCACTGTGCTGAATCAAATTTCTAGCTGCAGATTATGAAAAATTATGAAAAGAAAAAGGAAAATAGAATAAACTTTAATATGTTCCTAATTATAAAAATATAATCCATAAAATCTCAGAGATTATTCTCTCAAGACTAATGAGTAGTTTGAAGACTGTCCACACTAGCCCCATATAAGTTTTGGCTTCTTTTAGGATACTCTGACCAACCATAAAAAACCAATATTTTTTCCTATATTTCTAAATGATAGGTGAAAATTTACTTAGTCTTCAAAATATTTGAATGCTTGATGATTAATAACACTGCTATGAATCATCACATTGTACATATATTCTTCACAAGGAAGGGATAGCTCAAATGCCAACATATATTACTGATGTATATGGTGAAGATCAGTAAGACTGCAAGATTAAAGAGTTATTCTAAAAGTAATAGCTTATTTTCATCCTGCTAAAGAAGTAAATGCAATGTTATGTCTAGTATAAGATTAAATCTGTAATAATGTGGTTACTTAAGTTAGGGCTCTCTGATGTTCTTTAATGATCTGTTTACTAGATTCTAATAAGAAAAACAGCAAATGAATGAGATGTGGGAGAGACCATAATGTTAGCAAATATCTCTGAAGTACTAGACTATACAAAGTACTTAACAGTACTTTAAGGAATGGTAATCTAGTTTATATTCAATTTATTTCATTTCCCTACAAAGCCCTGAGGAACATACTCCATTTGTTGCACAAAAGCCAATTATAATAATGGGCTGTTCATAAGAGTTTTTAGCTTTCAGAATTAGTTCTTGCTATTTAACATTACATTTTCAGAAGGCTGTGGGGCTAATCATTTCTAATTCTTCAATAACTATGTTTAGAGAATCAGCATAAAACCTGAAGTATTCTCAATATTCAGTGTTGACCAACATGAACAAACTAACAGAAAAGGAGAATAAAAAGACCTTGGCTTATCACAAAAACAGTATCACAAAGAATAATTTCATGGTAACCTGATCCCCTGGTGGGAATATAAATTGTTCAAACTCTTAGATAAGATCCTACTGAAAGAACAACTCTACTTCAAAACTAGTTCACATGGTCAAGAAAACATGGCTCAATAAGTTTTAAACTTTGAGTTTCCTTTTTATACTTCTTTAAATAAAAGTTACTTAAAAATGTAGTATGTTAAGAGGGGCTGCCCTGGGTTAATAAGGATGGAGAAGTGCCTAAAACTTGGCCCTGGGACTTAACCTCCCATCCCCTGGCATATACTACTTACTAGCACTGTGTTCTTGGGCAAGTTATTCTCTTTTCTGGATTAAGTTTTTTTGTTTGTAGATCAGGATAATGTCTCTTTGCTCATAATTATTGAACAGATGAAACCATGCAATGTGGAAAAGACATGCAAAATATGTTCAATGAATGTTCATTAGATGTTTTCCTTATTCTCAAGCCTGGATGCCTAAGGTCCTATATAAAAAAATTATGTAACTTTCCTGACCCAATAATTTTTTTTTTTCTGGTCTTTGGGCCATAATCTTATATTATGATCCAAGTTGCAGCAAACTCCTTATGTTTGTCCTTTTTTATGGCTGCATGATATTCCATAGTGTATATGTACCACATTTTTTTAGCCAGTCCAGCTTTGATGGGCAGCATGGTTGGTTCCATGTTTTTGCTATTGTGAATACAGCTGCAGCAAACATGCGTGTGTTGGTAATTCTTTTGTAGAATGATTTGAGTTCCTCTGGGTATATTCCCAGTAAGGGAATTGCTGGGTCATATGGAAGGTCAATTTCTAGTTCTTTCACCACACTGTCTTCCAAAGAGGTTGTACTAGTTCGCATTCCCACCAACAGTGTAGAAGCGTTCCTTTTTCTCTACATTCTCACCAACATCTGTTGTTGTTTGTTTTATTAATGATGGTCACTCATACAGTGGTTAGGTGGTATCTCAATGTGGTTTTGATTTGCATTTCTCTGATTATTAGTGAGGCTGAGCACGTTTTCATGTGTCTATTGGCTACCCATATATCTTCTACTGAGAAGTGTCTATTCATGTCTTTTGTCCACTTTTTAATGGGACTGTTTGTTTTTTGCTTTTCGGCCCATTTGAGTTCTTTGTGGATCCTAGATGTTAGGCCTTTGGCAAATATACAGTTGGCAAATATTTTTTTCGCATTCTGTGGGCTGTCTCTCTGCTCGCTTGATGGTTTCTTTTGCTTTGCAGAAGCTCGTCAGTTTGATGAGGTCCTACTTCTTTATTTTATTTCTTCTGGTATGGGCACTTAGGTTTCTGATCAGGAATTCATTGCCAGTTCCAATTTCCATAAGGGTGTCTCCTGTGTTTTCTAACATTCTAATAGCTTGTGGTTTTATCTTTAGGACTTTGATCCATTTAGAGTTAATTTTTGTGTATGGTGATAAATAGGGGTCTTGTTTCAATCTTCTGCATCTGATCAGCCAGTTTCTCCAGCACCATTTACTGAATAGGTTCTCCTCTCCCCAGTGGTTGCTGTTGGAGACTTTGTCCAAAATGAGGTGGTTGAGAAATTGAGACTTTACTTCCAGAATCTCTATCCTATTCCATTGGTCTACATGCCTGTTCTTGTACCAATACCAGGCTGTTTTGATTACTGTAGCCTTATAGTAAAGTTTGAAGTCTGGAAGTGTGATATCTCCTGATTTTTTTCTTTTGCTAAGGATTGTTTTGGCTATTCATGGTCATTTATGTTTCCATATGAACTTCTGAATTGTTGCTTCCAGGTCTGAGAAAAATGATGTTGGTATGTTAATGGGTATTGTGTTGAATCTATAGATTGCCTTTGGGAGGATGGACATCTTGACAATGTTGATTCTTCCTATCCATGAGCATGGAATATTTTTCCATTTGTTTGTGTCTTCTAGGATTTCTTTGAGCAGTGTTTTGTAATTCTCATTGTAAAGGTCTTTTACTTCTATGGTTAGGAAAATGCCGAGGTATTTCTTTTTTGTGTGTAGCTATTGTGACTGGGATTGTGCTTTTCATTTGGGTCTCTGTCTGCTTGTTGTTGGTGTATAGGAATGTAACTGTCTTTTACACATTTATTTTGTACCCTGAGACTTTGCCAAAGTCCTTTTTCAGTGCAAGCAGGTTTTTGACAGATTCTCTTGGATTTTCAAGGAATAGGATCATATCATCAGCAAAGAGGGATAACTTGAATTCCTCTTTTCCTATTTCTCTACCTCTGATCTCTTTCTCTTGTCTAATTGCATTAACTAGACTTCCAACACAATTTTGAACAAGAAAAGTGAGAGCAGACAGCCTTGTACTGTCCCAGTTTTCAGGGTAAATGTTTGCAGTTTCTGTCCATTTAGCAATATGTTAGCTGTGGGTTTGTCGTAGATGGCACTTACTACTTTGAGGTAGGTTCCTTCTATACCTAGGTGTTTGAGGGCTTTTATCAAGAAGAGATGCTAGATTTTATCAAAAGCTTTTTCTGCATCTAATAGTATAATCATGTGGTTCTTGTTTTTGCATCTGCTGATGTATTTTATTATATTCATTTATGGTCTTGAGAATATGGAACCAGTCCTGCATCCTGGGGATGAAGCCTACTTGGTCATGGTGGACGATTTTTGAGATATGTTATTGGATCCGATTTGCTAGAATCTTGCTGAGGATTTTTGCATCTATGCTCATAAGGGATATTGGCCTGTAGTTCTCTTTTTGTGTTGAATCTTTACCTGGTTTGGTTATCAGTGTGATGCTAGCTCTGTAAAATGATTTGGGGAGAATTCTATCTTTCTCAAACGCCAGGAATACATTCAATAGGCTTGGTATCAGCTCCTCCTTGTATGTTTTGCAGAATTTTGCTGTAAAGTCATCTGGTCCTTGGCATTTTTTGTTTTTTGTTGCTGTTGTTGTTTTGTTTTGTTTTTTGTGGTAGTTTTCATATGATAGAGTCAATTTCCTTGGTTGTTATTGGTCTATTTAGTGTCTCAATGTCTTCTTGTTTCAACCTGGGAGGTTGTGTGATGTCAGAAAGTCCTCCATTTCATTTAGGTTATCAAGTTTGTTTCCATATAGGTGTACATAGTAATATCTGATAATCTTTTGTATTTCTTTGGGGCCAGTTGTGATTTAATACTTTGTATTTCTGATTGTATTTGTTTGGGCTTTTTCTCTCTTTTTCTTGGTCATTCTGGCTAGGGGTCCATCAATCTTGTTAATTCTTCCAAAGAACTGGCTTTTTGTTTTTTTGATGTTTTCTATGTTATTATTGTCATCTATGTCCCACATTTGGGCTCTTATTTTGGTGATTTGGATTCCTTTGCCAAAGTTGGGATTTTGATGGTCTTCTCTTTCTAGGTCCCTTAGGTGATTTGTTAGGCTCTCCACTTGTGATCTTTCCATTTTCTTTATGTGTACTCATAGAGATATAAATTCTTCTCTTAGAACTGTTTTCATGGCATCCCAGAGATTTGGTAATGTTTCTTGATTCTCATTTGTTTCCAGGAATCTTTTAATTTCTGCTTTGATTTCAATGTTGACCAAGTAGTTTTTCAGCATCATGCTGATTAGTATCCATGTCTTTGTGGGCTTTGGGAAATTTTATTGGTGTTGATATTTGTTTTTATTCCACTGTGGTCTGAGAATGAGCATGGCAATATTTCAACCTTATGGAATTTGTTTATGCTTGATTTATGGCCAAGGATGTGATCAATCTTGAAGTATGTTCCATTGGTTATGAGTAGAATGTATATTCTGTGGTTGTTGGGTGGAATAATCTGTAGGTATTTATTAAGTCCATTTGGCCAAGTGTTAAGTTTAGATTCTGGATCTCCTTGTTGATTTTTTTGCCTTGATGATCTATCTAGGGCTATTAGTGGGGTATTCAAGTCCCCTGCTATAATAGTGTTAGAATCAATATCTTTTAATAGTTTACTTAGTAGTTTCTTTATAAATACTGGTGCTCCTGTGTTGGGTGCATATATGTTTAGCATAGCTATTTCTTGTTGATGGATTCAACCTTTTATCATTATGTAGTGTCCTTTTTTAACATTTTTAATTTTTGAGAGCTTAAAGGCTGTTTTGTCTGATATTAAAATCATGACTCCTGCTTTCTTTTGTGATCCATTTTGCCTGGAAAGTCATTTTACATCCTTTAACTTTGAGTATCTGTGCTTCCCTTGTGGTGAACAAGTCTCCTGGATGCAGAAAATAATTGGATCATGGTTTCTTATCCAGTTTTCCATTCTGTATCTTTTCAGTGGTGCATTTAGTCCACTCACATTCAGGCTGATTATTGAAATGTGATTGTTTATCACTGTCATGAGGTTCTTTGTTTGCTTGTTTTCTTTTGGTTTTGGCGTTGATGCATGTGTGTGTTTTCAAGTTTCTTGTTACACTGTATTCTCTGTTGATTCAATTTTATTGTCGTTGTGGTCATTCTTTTGCTTTCTTCTGTGCTTAATACCTTTTTAAATGTGTCCTGTAGAGCTGGTCTGGAAGCTGCATAATCTCTTAGGGATTGAATGGGAAGAATTTTAGTTCTCCATCACCAATTAAGTTGAGCCTGGCTGGATAGGAAATTCACGGTTGAAATTGTTTATCTTTGAGGACTTTCAACATTGGACTTCAGTCCCTTCTTGCTTGTACTGTTTCTGCTGATAGGTCTTCTGCTATTCTGATTGGTTCTCTCCAGTAAGAAGTCTGATCTTTCTCTCTTGCTGCCCTTAGGATTTTTTCTTTTGTATCTACTTTGTGTAGGTGAAATACTATGTGTATAATGTTGGTCTTCTCACTTGATGTCCTGTGGGGGTTCTTTGTATCTCTTTTGCTTGGCTGATTACATCTCTGGTGAGACAGGGAAAGTTTTCTTGAATTACCTCCTGGAATGCTTGCTCCAAGTTGTTCTCCATTTCTCTTTCTTCTTCTGGGATACCAATCAGGCATAGGTTCAGCCTCTTGATATAATTCCACACCTATGTAGGCTTTATCCTTTCTGAGTCTTCTTTCTATGTTTTTTACAGATTGGGTTAATTCCATGTTCTGGTCTTCAAGTTCTGAAATTCTTTTTTCAGCTAGATTAATTCTGCTTTCCATGTTTGTCATCTCGTTATTTAATTCCTGGATGGAATTTTTTATTGCCAAAATCTCTGTTACAAGTTCTCTCGGTGTTGCATTTTGTCGTTCTTGAGTCTCATTCACTCTTTCCATCCATTCTCTAATCCTTTTTGTATTCTGGGATCAGTTGTTGTGACTTCCATTTTGGGCTCCAAGATCTGATTTTTCAGGAGTTTCTCTCTGTTACACTTGAAATTGCCTATGATCTTCCTTTGGTTTTTCCTTATTTTTGACAGATGTCTTGTGTTTCTCTTTAGTTTTTTTATTCAGTGTCAGTGGGAGAGGCTTTTCCTTCTGATGTTTGCTCAGCTTTCCATTATTCCCTGATCCAGCCTCTGGATTTGTTCTATTTTGAAATTAGACTGTAGGTGAGAAGCTTTGCTATGTCAGGTCATTTTTGAAAGTCAAATAAGGTAGGGGGTGTGGTGCTAGGATTCAGAATCTACTTGCAAATAATAATGTTGACTGATTGTGGTATGTGTTCCCTGAGACCTACTCCCCACCACCACTCTATATGATGCTGCAAAGCAAAAATCAATGCAAAAAACAATTGAACACACACATACAGACATACACACACATCTCAAAACAAACTGGAATAACAACAAAGTGTAACAAAACAACAACAACAAACTGAACATACACACGCCTAGCACAAAATGAATGGAGAAGAAAAACAGAAGATCAAAAAAAAAAAAAAGGAATTCAGATTGAACCCTCACCCATATATTGACACACATCTTAAATTATATTTAAAAAAGAAGAAGAAAGGAGCAAAAACAAGCCAACAACAACAACAGAATTGAAAGGTGAAAACTCAGTCATTCACATACACACATAAACATAAAACAGCAAACAAAAGAAGAAAGAAACAGAAAAAGAAAAGAAAAAAAGATTGATGGAATGCAGATCAAACTCTCCCATACACATTCATACACAAAGGAAAAATATTTTTGAAAATAGATGAACTAACTAACAAACTGACAAATAGATTTCTTTTTAATTTAAAAAATTTAAAAAAAAAAAAACTTGCCCTCTATGGCAGGCTCTGTAATTGTTCCTCTAATTGATCTCTCTTGCAGAGTTTCCACCTCTTTCACTCTCTTCCCAGTCCATAGCAGAAAAGGAGGAGGGGCAGTGGAGTTTGGAGGTGTTGCAGTCCTCACCTCTTGTATGGTCAGGGAGATCTACTCTGGTGGGCAGGTGCAGGATTATCTCTTCCCCAAATATGTACTTGTGGGGGGGGGGGTGCTCCAGCCAGGCCTATCCTGGAATGGAGTTCTCCTATTATAAATGACATCCAGGCTCTACCTGGGTTTGTTCCTCTCAGTTGCTGGTCTTACATTCAGAGGATTGTTGGAGAGAAAGGGGTTTGGGTCAACCCTGGACTCACCGTTAATCTCTTTGGAGTTTTTCCTCATCCTTTTCTGGTCACACCCTTTTTCCTGTGGCTGAATCAGATGGGATGCAGATCAACCCCTGAGTAGTTGATTCACAGAGATAGGGTCCATTGCTCTGTGGTGAGCAAGTAGGAGCAATTTCCTGCCACACCTTAAATATGGTGGTGGGATTTCTCTCTTATCCTCTTTGGTCAGACTCTGCCTCTGGACTCCCTCTGTAGCCCTTGCTGCCAGTGTCTGGCCAGGCACTGAAGTGGTGAGGTAAAGCCTGGAGCTGGCTGTCTTTCCTGCTGCAGTAGTGAATCAGAGCCTGGGGTGGTAGTCTCTCCCTGCTGCTCCTTCACAGGAAAACTTTTATCTGTTTAAAAAAATATGGTGCTTGTTTTCTGTGACCTGGGAAGAGCCAGGAACCAAGCAGAGAAGCTGCAGCACCAGCTATTGCACCAGAGCCTTGGCCACATGCTCACAGACTCCACTTAGTTTCTCCCAGCATTTTCTTTCCAGGAATAATTTTGTTGGTTAAAAAAAAATGGTGCTGAGCTTCTGTGTCCCGGAAATTGCTAATGTGCAAGCCCAGTAGCTGCAGCATCAGCCACTACACCAGGAGAGCCCTGGCCACTAGCTCCCTAGCCCTCACTCAGTCAGCCACTCACACGCCCACTTGCTCACCAGCACGTACACAAATTTTCCATACATTCACTCACTCACACCAGTCTGACTGGTTCGACTGCCATCTTCCCCACACTCCACTAATTAGCTTTTCTATTTCAAGTATTTGCCTTCACCCATGAAACCCAAATTAACGTGATCAGCCCTTCATGACCTGTGTGACACAGAACATCACCACGACTGCAATCATGTGACTAACTCACCCAACTGCCTGTTGTCTATCACCTGATGTCAATACCTGCACTTACCTAACTCTTTGTGATGATATGGAGCAGACCACCACCCAATCACCTTAAGGACTTTCCCCCATCAAAGGGAAGGATTAAAAGGACTCAATCACAAGCATGCAGCTGCCATTACCTTATTAGACTCTGGTGTGACCACGCACTCTTGGAACTATGGTCATCACCATGTTTCCTGGCTTTACCTTCCCTCCTCTACCTTGGGGAGGTGAATCTCTTCTTTCTCTCTCTTTAATCTACTTTCTCAATAAACTATATTTCCTAATCTAACTTCTGGGCAATTCTTTGTATCTTTCTCATGGCACCAGATCACATACCAGACACCACAACCTCAGCAGGCCTGAAAGCCCCATTGGGAGTATGACCTAACACTCACTGTCATAATTGAAATGTTCACCTATATTATGTGTTTACTTGGTGTATAGAAACTTTATTGTGCCTGCAATTGATGAAGAAATCTGCTTTCCTCCATCATTACCTCAAATCAGAAGCCTGTGCAGTCAAACTTTGGAAAAGGAGCAAAGCCACAGCCTCACAGTTTGAGGCTACCACTCAGCGGCTGTCAGAGAGAATCACAAATGCTTTCTGTTTGTTATTTTGGTGGCAATGGCTGATCTCTAATTTGCTCTTGGTAACAAAAAAAGCCACAAAGAGCTTTTAAACCAATCTCCAAACTTCCACAAATGAATCCCTGCTGGTGCAGGTAGGATGAATGCCTCCAGTGCCTGTACCAGACAGATAGAAGGTGAGGACATTACATGACTGATATACTAGTCCAGCAATTCCACTGGCACAGAGAATGGCAATTCATCCTCATCATCTGGCTTCCTGCACCCTAAGGAAAAATATTTAAGTTTTATTTTATTGCATTTTTGTATTTATTTATTTTAGAGACAAGGTCTCATTCTTGTCACCCAGGCTGAAGTACAGTTGTCAGTCATAATCTCCAATTTCTGGGCTCAAGTAATCCTACCTCAGCCTTCCAAGCAGCTAGAACTACAGGCACATACTACCATGATCCGCTTTTTTTCTTTTTTTTTTTTTTTTGAGTTGGCATATCACTCCATCGCCCAGACTGGAGTGCAGTGGCCGCTTCCGGCCACTGCAGCCTCAACTTGCTGGGCTCCTGATCCTTCCACCTTAGCCTTCCAAGTAGCTGGAACTACAGGCACACGCTACCACGTCTGGCTGATTTTTTGATTTATTGTGGAGATGAGGTTTTGCCTGCCCAGGCGGGTCTCGAACCCGCGGGCTCAGGCAATCCACTCACCTCAGCCTCCCAAGGCGCGGGCTTACAGGCTGAGCCACTGAGCCCGAGATTTTTTTTCTGATAGAGAGTCTTACTATGCTGCCCAAGCTGGTGTTGAACCCTTGGCCTCAAGTGATTCTGCTGTTTCACCCTTCCAAAGTGCTATGATCACAAGCAAAAGCCACCATATTCAGCAGAATAAGATTTTCTTTAACTGTCTAGTCAGTGAAAAGAATGAGAATAAGAAAAAAAAACAAACAAAATGCAAACCAACCTGAAATACATAAAATACGCTAAATAATCATTAGTATGAACTATGACAGGTACTCTGATACATTTTCCTCTCCACCTTGATTTCTTTCTCCTCTCTACCTTGATTCCTGATCAAGTGAATAAGTAATCTCGAAAACTGTGTTCACAAAAAGAAACTTTGTAAACTTTTGCCCCAACGTATGGAAAAAAATAACACCAATATGCACTTTCCAGGTTGTTTATGTCTAGGGGCTTAACTGAATTGTCTGGTTGCTTCAGTTTTCTTTATTCTTCAAGAGAGGCTTTTGTGTATTTTTCCAACCTGAAGAATTTGATGTTATAGGGTCCAATGCCAATTTAATGTTGTTTTGATCCCTGGAGGTCCACTGAAAATTACTGCCATGAGGAAGCTTGATTAATAGGAAAAAAGCATACAAATGTATTTTGCATGTATACACAAGAGACCTCAGAATGAAGACCCAATATCCCAGTGAGAAATAGAAGCTTCTTCTCTTGAGATTACAGGAAAAAAAAAAGACTTTGGATCTAGTTAAACAGGATATGAGAGGAGAGAGAAGAATTCTATTGAGGGCAGTAAATGATTATTAGAGAGAATGATTAGATCAGGAACTGAGATTAACTTGTAAATAGTTCTCTTGGAAATATAAATGATCCTTAGAGACAGTCATTATACTTGTAAAAGGGTTTGTTCAGGTGCAATTACATTCTTAGCATTCTTTCCTTCAATAGATGACAAGATAAGAGGAGGAGTAGGGAAGAAAAAAAATTGTTCTCCTTGGTGGGTCTGGATCTTAAACAGATAAAGGAACTTCAGCTTCTATGGAAGAGACAGTGGTGGTGAGGGGGTTCAGAGAGACCTTAAGACTTCCTTAGTTCAGCGTGCCAAAATGCCATATTTGGATAGTATTGGTTTCTAAATCCCAATAATAGTGATCCATTTGAAAGAAATCAGAACAAACAAATGCTGATGTGAGCTATGTGGAAAATATAAGTCAGTATTGCCCTTTCAGCTATTTAAATAACTTCTTCTTTTACCCAATGAGCCTGCCCTACAAAATTTTTGTCTCACATCAGCAGGTCCTTGCCTAGAAAGGTTAGGTGGGTGTTACTGACACCAGTCTAATGACCGGCTGAGGAGAACAAGTGATTTGGTCTGACACTACCAGTACAGCACTCCTTCTGTTGTCCTGAACTGTGCAGACAGTGCTGTAGAGAATAGAAAATAAGTTTCTCCAGAGAACAGAGTACCACATGTTCTCACTTATAAGCGGACCCTGAACATTTACCATAATACTATAAGAAAAGAAGTAGTGGGATACTGCCAGAGTGGGAGTGGATTGAACACACCATCAATAAGAGTACTGGATCTCAAACCAGGCAGAGTGGGGACCAAACGGAGGTCCAAATTTTACCTGTATGATGATCACTTTACTTGTATACCTAATCCTGCATTGTACTTCAGATCTTTAAAAAAATAAAAATAAGTTTTTCTTCTATCCTTCATGAGTTTTTAGTCGAGACTCCCTGCAACAAAAGATAGATTAACAAGAGAAAAACAAATGGAAGTTTAATAACATGTACACTTCCAGTATATGAGAGATAATGCAGAGAAATGAGTGTATCTCTAAAGTTGATCTCAAAGAGTTGTCTTAGATTTCAGGCTTAAATACCAGCATTCTCAAAAGCAAAGAAAGAAGGGTGTGGAGAAAGACCTTTTAATTGTAGAATAAGAAGAAGATCTGCTATGCAGATTTAAGTTCATACTTTCTCCATTGACTAAGAGTCTCTAGTGATTTAGTCAACCTTCTCTTCCTAGTGCAAAGAGAGAACATCCTTACTAATAAATGTTCTCACTCATAAGCAGACCTTGAACAATTATCATAATACTATAAGAAAGGGATTGGCAGTAATGGGAGCTGTTGGGGGGGCAGGGGGGTACACCTCATCAACAAGGGTAACTGCATAATAACCATTTGTATATCTGATTCTGAATTGTAACCCACGTTTTAAAATTGACATTTAATAAGTGGTAAGCAGGCAGGCAAAGTCAAATTTCCCATCACAGTCCAAAAAGTATGAACATACTAAAGGGACAAGGTATCATGTCTTCAAATCTATATTTGATGCATTGTTTTGAGTGTGTGCCTCTGTGTGTGTGTGTGTGTGTGTGTGTGTGTGTGTGTGTGTATTACACCCAAATGAATATGATGCATTAGAAATTACATTCTATGTTACTTTAAAACTGAAGTAATTTCAGGGCTTAAATATTCAACTTTGGCCTTTGAGAAGAAAATACAGTAATTAGAGAATCAGGATTTGTGTAAACAGTGAAAGTGTCCTTTTCTCACTTCCCAAAATGATGTATCATTTTGGAAAATATTCACCTTAGTATATGTAAATTTCCTGTTAAATGGCATAAAGATATTCATGTGATCTTTAAATTTGTACAGTGTATCTTAAATGCTTTTACCTAATAACATACTATATTTAACAAGTAATAAACCAATAATGAAGAAAAATAGAAAATAAATGTAGATTTTTAAAAATAGAAGTAAACTTATCTTATAAAAAGATAACTTACCAGAGTTGCTTCTATTTCTGTGGTTTCTCAAAATAACCAGCTCAAAACAAGTGTATGACAAAAAGGCCTATTTAGGGTGCATATACTGGTCTCCCACAGCCATATTTGGGGGGGGAGTAGCATTTTCTAAACCCTCCCTATGTTCTTAGGACCTGTGTAAAGTGTGTGCTCAAAATCTAACAAAGGGTGATGGAAGGAGTATCTGACCATCTAGATATTATTTGATCTTAGACCTCCAAGTTCCCAGTATGGTTCACCCTCCAGTGCTCTCCTGGAACAGAATACCTCCCAGCAAGAATAGCACATATGTAGTTTTGAATATATTGCCTTCATTTTTCAAACTCTTCAACCATTGTTAGTGCAATGTGTTGTCAGACTAATAAACAGGTAAAATACATTTTAGTCTGGGAATGTCTCTCCACCTGTCAAAATTGTAGCATCTTCAATAGTAGCCCTTTTCAAGGGTGCACATTTCAACCATGCACTCTAATGTCGAACTGTTGTACCTAGAAGCATGTGACAACTCTTATATGGACATAAAGATAGTAACTTTGCATTTAGAGAGCTTCTGAATTATTTTTCTAACAAGAAGAAAGATTTTCATTAAATTATCAACATTCTCAGTTTTATTTCTCTTGCTAGTAAGAGATTATATATAGAATATGGAAAAAGAAAGAGAAATTAAATATATTTTGCCACACATGCACAATCATTAGTATACCTGGATTTTCCGCCTTTATTCCTATTCTGAGGCTTGGCATTAATTTTCAGCAGTACATGAAGGATGGCCATGTCTTGAATAAGCTGCCCTATGTTTCTGCCCATTCGTGTGTGAAACTCAATCTACTATATTATGTTGCCTTCTGTTGAGGTTTAGACCTGGGATGTTTATAAAAATTCAAATTAATTTCAAATACATAAGAAATATGTTTAGTTTCCTTATATTATTCCTGTATAATTTTCTTACATAAATGAACAAAATACAATTATTTATAATTTTAAATGTATATGAAATTAAGTCAATGTTTGAAACAAATTGGCTTTACAATTTTTAGAGAATGCTGGGGCTCAGAAAATGATACTTCATGAGTATTGTGCTTTGGCTTGCTGAACACTTTCAACTAAAACAGGAAGGTCTTGGAAGCTATTTTGGAATCAAGAATGTTCTGACCTCTCCTACCTACTCCTCATCAGCACAGTATAGAATTTTACTATGATATTCCCTTATCTGTTTTAAGACCAATCTAAAAGAGAATACAGTTGCCTTCCATCCTCTCTTTGAAATTTCCTTATCTTTTTCTCATCCTTCCTGCTTTCATCTTATAAAATTTCATTATCTATTGCAGAAAGAAGACTGATGACTGTAATCACACATGGACTGACTTTGCCACAAGATATTGTCTGTACCTAGGTTCATGCAAATTATAAGTGATCATTTATAAGATTATTTGCCTCTAGAGTCCGTTCAATTTTTCCTAAAAACTATTTACTACACCCCAAGATTGCCACATTTCTCTTTCCCTATGCAAATGGTAGGTAAATATATGAACCCTAATAAGTTATTGGGTAATCATTCTCCTGTGATTTTTCCTGTGCTTATTGACATTAAATGTGTATGTCTTTTTCTTCTATTAACCTGCCTATTACAGTTCACTTTTATCAAATCATCAGATGGTAGAGAAGAAGCCTTTCCTTCTCCCCTACAGATTTGGCATAGACAGCAGGATAAACCCAAACCACTCTGCTCTTCTAGAACCTACAATACAGGGAACTCAGGACCTGATAAGCTGACAAAAAGAGTAAACATTTCCTACCAATCAGATTCCTGCATCTGTTTCTGGACTACAGTTGGGTGTATGTTAAAAATTCCTACTTGTCTTTTTTTTCCAAAATTTAAATTAATAGAAAAAAGCACTTGTATGTATTACTCTTAGGTATAGCCACCCAGTTGTATTTTCAGTATGAGTAGTTGTATTTCCTGACCTACCAAAAATGGTCTCTTATTTGTCTTTGTCTTCCTGTTACCCAATGTAATGCCTACATGATATAGCTGAATTTCTTTTTCTTTTTTTTTCTTTTTTTTTTGAGTTGGAGTCTCACTCTGTTGCCCAGTCTGGAGTGCAGTGGCACACTCATGGCCACCCCAGCATTGACTTGTTGGGCTCCAGCGATCTTTCCACCTCAGCCTTCCAAGTAACTGGAACTACAGTCATGTGCTACCACGCCCAGCTAATTATTTTTTATTTTATTGTAGAGACGAGGTCTCGACAAGTTGCCTGGGCTATTCTCAAACCTGCAAGCTCAGGCAATCCACTGCCTCGGCCTCCCAAAGTGCTGGGATTACAGACTGAGCCACCAAGCCTGGCAGTCATAGCTGAATTTCTACTATCATCTAACCCTGCTTATCTTTAAGAAACAAAAAACCTTCTGACAGAAGTTCCCTTGTTGATCAGATCAGCCAAAAGGCATAGGATCCAAGATGGCATCTCAATTGACCTCTGAAAAACATCTATGATTAAGTCCACCAAACTTAACCTGTCTTGCTTGTTTTTAATCACTTATTTCTAGTCCATCTTAAAAACTATATAATTAAAAATCACAAAGCTAAGCAAAATATTAGCTTCTTTATAGATAATATCACAGACATAAGTCACCATGGCAACAGTTGCTTAAAGCTGTTTTTCAGGAACTTGGAGTCAGTTTTTGTTCAGTTAAAACCGATTAAAACCACTGACCCTTTGACAGGGCTTGTGTGAATGCCCGACAGGTGACCTTTTGACATTAGAGGACCAAAAACTTCTAATGATAATGTTAAATTTCCTCTACTGATCATGTTACTACTACCATTTTATGAGCATGTGTTCTATAAAGAACCATGAACCCCGACTATGCACACATAGACCACTGAATAGCTCACTTTTGTGCACCGCCAATTATTTTTTTCCAATGCTTTAGACCATGCTGTTTCTCTATCCCATAAATATCTTTAAGCGCTACCTTCAGGAAGGTGAATCTGAGAACTGTTCTGTCTCCTCACTTGGCTGCCTTGTGAATGAATAAAGCCTTTTTTGAAAACCTGCCATCACAGCATCATAGTAATGGACTTGCTGTGCACAGCAGAATAAACCAAGTTTGATATCATCACCATTGACATAAATACAAATACATTATTGGGAATCTTTTTTTTTTACTTGAGTTGGAATTTCACTCTGTCACCCAGGCTGGAGTATAGTGACACACTCATGGCCACTGCAGCCTCGACCTCCTGGGCTCAGGTGATCTTTCTGCCTCAGCCTTCCCAGCAGCTGGAACTACAGGCATGTACCACCATGCCCGGCTAATTTGATTTATTGTAGAGATGAGGTCTCACCAAGTTGCCCACGCTGGTCTCGAACCTGTGGGCTCAGGCAGTCCTCTCACCTGGACATCCAAAAGTGCTGGGATTATAGGAGTGAGCCACTGAGATTATTGGGAATCTTAATCGTCAATGGTGAGATGATGCATGAATCATTTAAATTAGAAAGACTTTATCTATATATGTATCTATCTATCTATCTAATCATCTATTTATACATCCATCATCTATCTATCTATCATCACCTATCTATCATCTATTGATCTATCAGTTGTCATCTTAAGCAAAGATCAGACTTAAAACAAAGTTAAAATTTTTGGAATGTTCAAACTGCCTGGTTTGGATTATCTGTGAGATTTGCAAAAAAAGTACTTCAGCCCATGGTCTAGTGACTAGGACTCAGTGCTTTCACTGCCATGGCCTTGGTTTGATTTCTGGTCAGGGAATCAATCCCTTGAAGATATAAACTTTTTAACTTAAAAGAGAAAAAAGAAAAAAGAAACATTTACAAGAATTAGTTTAAATTGTTTTAAATTTATATTAGTATGACTTTTGACTTTTGGGGTATCCAATTGTTTGTAATTTTTTACCCCATAAACAGCTTTTGTTTTCCTGTTTTGTCTTACTGACTGCTTGTCTTGAAACTTTTCTTTTGTTAAGCTGTCATTGAAAGTGTCTGTGATAAATCACTGAGTATGATAGACTCAAAATCCATCCAATTTGCTGCAAACTGCTAGGGGAGGGAGAGGCATACCTCATCAACAAGGGTACCTGCATGATCAATATTCATTTATTTTTAAGTCAATTGAGTATCAAGTAGACAATACACAAACACATATGTAGACATATACATACATTTATAGACATAATATACAACACACACATGTATGCATGCAAAAGGCATACCTAACCTTGAATTGTACCCCACCTCTTTATAATAAATAAATAAATTTTTAAAAATAAATAAATAAATAAATAAATGAATATTTGAGACTGACAAAAAAAAAGAGAAAGTTGTCTGGATCTTGGAATCTTGGAAAAGCTGCAGCTCTATGCTCCCTCTTTGGATTCCTTGATTGATAAATAGATTGTTATAAAATTGTTATATACTAAAACAAACAAACCTGGTTTAATAAGACTAAAAACAAGAATATGCCTCTAAAAACCCTCTTTGCCTATCTTTCTCATCTATGATTATTAGATTTTTTTCTCTGCATTCTTCTTTGGAGTGGGTGAGCGCAGGGCAGCCTACAAAGCTAAACATAGCCTGGTCCAGAAAAACATGCTTTCTGCCACCATCTCCACTGCCACCACCATTGGCTCTGGTGGAAGGCTGACTGCTCATGTGACAAACTCTTCCAAAGCCTACCTATTCTTACCAACCCTCAAAAATTCTTTCTTGGTAAAAATTCTAAGAATTTCTCTGTATCTTTGAACAAGACTAGTAAGAAAATTTACTCCTTATCCTAGATTTAAAAATTTAATAATAAAATATTTTAAAACAGTTTTTAAAACACTATGGTAAAATGTTGGCTTAATTTAAGCCCCTCCTAACCATATACTCTATTCCCTCTGTTCTTTTCTTTCTGGCATAATTTTTGCTTAAAATAATGTAGAAGTCCAGTCTCAGTGGCTCAGCCTGTAATCCCAGCACTTTGGGAGGACGAGGCAAGTGGATTGCCTGAGCCCGCAGGTTCTAGACCAACACAGGCAAATTGCCGAGACCTCGTCTCTACAATAAATAAAATTAACTGGTCATGGTAATGTGTGTCTGTAACTCCAGCTACTTGGAAGGTTGAGGTGGAAGGATCATTGAAGCCCAGCATGTTGATGCTGGGGTGGCCAGGAACTTGCCACTGCACTCCAGCCTGGGCAACAGAGTGAGACTCCAACTAAAAAAATAATAATAATAATAATGTAGAAATTCACAGGTCTTTTTGGAAAACTTAAGGTCTTCCTAAAATGGCTCCTCTAAGAGTAGTTGTTCTATTTATTTCTGCTCTTCCTTTTTTTTTTTTCTCCTTTGATCTTTCATCAGCTTTCTTTAATAGTCAACCTCTTTCATTTGGTGGCCAAGAGATAAAAATTACCAAAAGGAAACAGAGTTTTAGAAACCCCATGAAGAAACCTGGGAGAGTCTTCTAATGACCCTAAGACCCCCTGAGAGACACAAGAAAAGCATTTCTTTTGGTGGTCCTCCATTTTCCTCATGAAATCCCAAGGGTCATGGACAAGATTTTCTCTGCAAAGTTTTGCTCTTTTTTATATTGAACACTCCGATTCCTTTTGCTTTTGGATGCATACATGTGTGTGTTGTATATTATGTCTTTATAAATGTATGTATATGTCTACATATGTGTTTGTGTATTGTCTACATGATACTCAATTGACTTAAAAATAAATAAATAGCCATAAATTGAATAACTAAATCAAAAGTTTTTTGAGTTCACATGACTTGGGTAAATCTTTAGTAAATAAGACTAATATTGTTGATTTAATACAAACATTTATTTGTCAAGTTATCAACAAAATACTCATGTATTTAACTTTAGAGTTCTTGCTTTGATGGTAATTGCTTAATATATATATGCTGCAAAATTGATTAAGAGAAAATAAATTGAGATAATGACTAAGCTTTATCTAATGTCTCATGAAATTTCCCAAGCATAATTGTTAAGGACGAGTAAATCAAATAGATGTAAATGGAATAAAAGTCTATAGATGTACCTTCATTTATTTTTACAATAGTTATGTTTCACAGTATGTTTACTTAAGCTTTCTCAAATCTCTTAACAACTATATCATTAAAATTTTGCTATATGAGTTAAATGATAGGTATTCATCAAATATCTAGATCATTTTTAAATAAGATAGAATGTTGAAACATTAACAAAAGGTTTAAGTTTATCTACATTTGGTTTCTTATTACAAAAAATATATATATTTGGGTATTAGTAAACATGGCTTATTCCACATTTTAAAAAATTGTGGAGAAACATATTTTAAGAAATTATAAAGTTTGTATTCATAAAATATTAGTATGTAAAAACACATAATATTGCTTATTTCCTCGGTTTTCACTAGAAAGTTATGCTACTAAAAGTTAAAATTTTAATAAGTGTTTGTAATTAAAACTACTAAAATTTCAAAAAAAAACAATTTTGCACAAAAAAACAAGGCATATTCTTTGTAAAGAGGGTTTTAAGGAAGAAAAAAGGATGTGATTTTCCTAAAAAGGTAATTTCTTATAGTTCAGAGGTAATGTAAATGTTATTTGAGTATGACAAAAAAGAAAAAGTGATATAGATAAAACTGAATGAATAAATTTTTAAAAAATTATGAAAGTGAAATTTTATTTTAAAATGTTATAAATGATCAAACTGACTAAATTAAGTTATTATAAGGGTTTTAAAAAACAAGGCTTAATATCAAAAGCATTGTTACACAACTAGAAGGTGGTTTTCTCTTTTAAGCGAGAATTTTCATGCAATATTAATAAAAGATAATACAATAATTGTATTTTTTGAGTAAACTGAAAAGATAGAGAAAGATTGAGTTTCTAATGTTATCCAGATAGCTTTGTGTGTATCATGTTTTCTTTGCAAAATCTTTGATTACTTAGGAAAACTATTAAAAGTTAAGGGATTTTTTATTTTTAGTTTCCAATTATATAACTTTCTATATTTTCTTATAAATTTTAAAATTATGACTCTGGTTAAATTAATTATGACTATTTTATAATAATCTATGATACTATTTTTTAATTAAATTGTATTTTATTTTATTCAAGATATGGGGTACAATTCAGGATTATGTAGATAAGTGGTCATGATACAAATAAAATTTAGGCCTCCCTTTAGTTCCCACTTCCCCTGGTTTGAGATCAGGTACTGTTATTGATATTATATGCGTCCCTCCCTCCCCTGGCAATGTCCTGCTACTGACATTCCCTTTCTTATAGTAATCTGATTAAAGTTCAGGGTCTGCTTATGAGTGAGAACATGTGCTACTCTGTTTTTTGTTTCTGTGATAGATTACTAAGGATTATAGACTCTAAATCCATCCAAGTTGCTGCAAAGTCCAAAATTGTGTCTTTTTTGTTTGCATAATACTCCACTGTGTATATGTACTACACTTTTTTTTTATCTAGTTCACTTTTGATGGGCAGCACAGTTGGTTCCATGTTTTTTCTGTTGTGAATAATGCTGCAATAAACACACGTGTGCAGGTATCTTTTTCATAGAGTGATTTGAGTTCTTTCAGGTATATTCCCAGAAGGGGGATTGCTGAGTCATATGGAAGGTCGATTTTTAGATCTTTTAGGAATCATCACACTGTTTTCCACAGAGGTTGTACTAGTTTACACTCCTACCAATGGTGTAGAAGCATTCCTTTTACCCTGCATCTTCTCTAGAATCTGTTGTTTTTTGAGTTATTGATGATGGCCACCCTGACTGGAGTGAACTGGTATCTCAGTGTGGTTTTGATTTACATTTCGATGATTAGTGAGGTGGTTGCTCGTATGTCTTTTTTTTTTTTTTTTTTTGAGTAGGAGTCTCACTCTCTTGCCCAGGCTGGAGAGTAGAGGCATGCTCATAGTCACCACAGTCTTGGCGCACTGGGCTCAGGCAATCTTTCCACCTCAACCTTCCAAGTAGCCCTGCTAATTTTGTTCTTGGTGACAAGGTCTTGCCAAGTTGTCCAGGCTGATCTTGAATCCCTGGACTCAGACAATCCTCTCATCAACCTCCTCCAAAGTGCTGGAATTATAAGCATGAACCACCTTGCGGGGCCTCATATGTCTTCTTTTGAGACGTGTCTATTCATATCTTTTGCCCACTTTTTAATGGGGCTGATTTTTTTTCCTTTTGGCGCATTTGAGCTCCCTGTAGATCCTGGATGTAAGGCCTTTGTCAGATATACAGTTGGCAAATATTTTTTTCCCATTTTGTGGGCTGTCTCCCCAGTCTCTTGATGGTTTCTTTTGCCTTGCAGAAGCTTTTCAGTTTGATGAGTTCCCACTTGTCTATCTATCTCTTATGGAATGCGCTTTTGATGTTTTGATCAGGAATTGGTTGCCTATTCCAATTTCTATAAGGGCATCTCCTGTGTTTTCTAAGATTCTTATAGTTTGAGGTTTTACGTTTTGGTCTTTGATCCATTTAGAGTTGATTTTTGTGTATAGTGATAGGTATGACTTCTGTTTCATTCTTCTGCATGTGGTCACAAAAGATTCAAAGAACCCCTGCAAGTCATCAAATGAGAAGACCAACTCCTAGACACATTGTGATTCGCTTACATAAAGTAGGTATAAAAGAAAACATCCTATTTTTGATCAAGTGTTTTAAATTTTATTTTTGACAAACTTTCCAAAATCAAAATTAAGTGTTTTTAATTTTAAGTTAACATTTGGACATTGTAGGGGAAAAAAAATTCTAGAAGACCAAAGCAAAGCTATTAAACCAATTAGTATTATTCAATGTATTGAATTCATATAAAAAAACTATCAAATAAAAAATTTTCTTTAACTTTCTTTGAGTTACATTTGTATGGATACATTATCAGCATATGTATTCCAAATTGTGTGCAATTCACAGAAATCTAACATATCTTGAGATATGTTATTAGTCATAATTCTATTTATTATGCTATATTAAGGACCACAGAAATAGCCAAATTTGTTTAAGTTGTATTATTATTATTAAATCCCATTAGATCTTTAATCCTGGCTATTTTAAGTCTTTTGTCCACAGTTATTTGCTTTATTATGAAGGGGTTTTTTTCCCCCTGAAAGTTCTTAGCAAATCCTAAAGTGCTGTGTCTTCAAGGGAGGTACATGGAAAGAATAAAAATACAGGTTTCTAATAACTGAGTTTATACCATTGGACACAATTTCTAAAACTCTCATTTTAAAAATTGACTCATATAATTAACATCAAGCAGAACAATAATTAATTGCATAGGTTTGAACTGATAAAGTAATATAACTTTTATGATTTTTTGTTTCAAACATTTTTAATTCTTGTTATGTTTTATTTTTCAGGTTAAATATATTTTTTTCGCTTAAACTATCTATAGCTTACAGAAATTTGGTACACTGTATTTTTGTAAATAGAATTGAAACATTTACTTTTTTCTCCCTGACTAATCCCCCAAAAAGTTTTAAACTATTCATGAGTATTCTTGTATTATGGCAATGTAGTTATTTGTATAAGTTTAATGAGAATCTGCTCTTCTTGTAAGACACTTGGAAACACTGATTATATTTTCAAGACTTTGCCTGAAAAGTCGTATCATTAGTTATGACCAGGCAATTTTAAGTAACTGAAGTTAACTTTTTAAAGTTAATAGAAGCTTCTGGGAAAATTGGCATAATAGCTTGTTTATGCAGTTCCCTTCCAGGGTTCCTTGCCATCTGGTAAGTAAAAAATGTTACCTGATAGGCCGAAGAACTTCAAGATATTTGGGGTACCTCAATAGAAGAATTCACCCAATTTGAGTAGGTATTACAGGCACAGTCTGATGGTATGTTCCTGGCTTGCCTCCTCAGCATCAAGAGTCTCTTTAAAAGAAAAGGTTTAAAAGCAAAGTTTTCCTATAAAAAAGTTCCAGCAAGACCAACCTAAAAGAGCCTATATAGTCAATCACTATTTTTGTTAAATATACATAAATATTCAGGTTAAGCTTGATGAGAATGAACTTCTCTTACAAATACACTAGTCTTATCATGATTATCTTTGGTAGAAATGGGGGGGGTAATTATGTGACAGGAAAAAAAACTATTATGCAACTATTATTAGATCCTAGCTTATTTATGTTTTAGATTTTGTTATTGAATTTTGCACCAAAGTCTAAATTCTTTTTTGACTGCAAGTCTCCAGGCTAAAATTTTCAAATTTTTCTCCCTTTTTCTAAGTTGATTTCACTAAAATTAAAGCTATGCTTTTGCCAAAGCCCGACAAGCTAAAACTAGTTGACTTGACAAATAGCCTTCAGAGAAATCATTGTACATTCCAACTGCAATCCATAAAAAATTGTCAGATTGCCGATACCTCAATCTAAAGAAGCTAAAGAAGCTTCAAGCACAAGACTAAAATTTTTCCCAACTAACTGCCTTCCAGACACCAGAAAAACTAGTTTATAGACTACTCTATAAATTAACTTTTGTTTTCCTTCTTTTTCCATAGAAATTTGTGTTAATGAAGATAAGTTTGCCTGCATCATATATAGAGGCCTGGTTTTGAAAGTCTATCTGAAATGCCATCTCTAGAATGAAACACAACTATTTAATTAGACTGGCATATTTTCAGGAGACTGGAAGACTGGTTTAATGGAATATTTACCACTCAGCTACTAACTTGTTTTTTTCTCTCCATTTTTGTTTGTAAAACTGTAAGAGGTGTCTTAGACATGAGAATAGAAAATAACACCACAAAAGTATGGTGCTTTGGCATACTGAACACTTTGAAATAGAATAGGACGGCCTTAAAAGCTGCCTCAGAATCAATAATTTTTTGGCCTCTCCTGTCTCTCAACCAGCACAAGGTGGAATTTTTACTGATGTTCTATTTTCTGTCTTAAGACCAGACTTGCCAAAGAGAATACAATTGCTTTCTATCCCTCCCCTGAAATTCATTATCTATCACTGACTGAGGAATGCAACCACACCTAGATGGACTATGTTACAAAACAAACTTTGTCTATCTCTTAGGATAATTCAAGTTACAAAAATAATTGTTAAATGATGTCTGCCTTCTGAGTTCTTCTAATTCTCCTAAAAATATTTTAAAACTTCACAAAATTGTTACTTTTCTCCCTTTCTTTTGTCCCGTATGAATAAGGGTATAAAAGCATCTGAATCATAATGAATTATTGGGTAATCATTCTCTTGCTAGTTATGCACATTAAATAAATTTTTGTAACTTTTTTTTCTATTAATCTACCTATTGTCTATTCATTTTTAGTGAAGCTTCAGCAAATAGAGGGGAAGCCTTTCTTTGTTCCTACAAATAACACTGAAGAACCAGTTTGTAAAGTTCACATAATTTCTAGTGTAACTTTTTTTAGGGGTTTATAAATTATTTTTTAGAAATATATTAATTTATCACCATGACATTTTATGATACAACACAGAAAATGAAAACATTAATTGTGTGTATAATATAAAGTTTTACTTTCATTACCTGATTATAAAGTATCAAATTGAAAGGAAAAACAGAATGTTATCTTCCAATTGAACAGACAATGTCTATTGTGCATTGTAGGTCTATAAAAAATATTTTAAATTCTTCTAGAGTATGTGTTTGTATGCACATATATGCTCTTGTATTGGTTTGCTGTTGGCTACCCCTCTTCTGAAACTTAACATTTTTCTGGAATAGTATTTCAAGCATTTATTAGAAATAAATCCCATAATTAACCACTCATGCGTATAAAATGTTTTTCTAAAACTCAACAGAAAGAAACAATGTCTTTATTGTTAATTGCTCCTAAGTCCTCAATTTGGTTAACGTTGGCCTCTTCCTTAATTTCCCTAATTTTATCTCATTATTTCTAATTGGGATGCCATATACAGCACCACTACTTCCACTCATTTGTTGTTTAACCAACTTGATGTTTTGTACTCTTTAATGGTCCCACTTTCAGGTGACTCTTAGTCAAGCATTCATTCTGATACTAACCATTGCTTATAAGTTACTTCCAACTAAAGTGGTAAATGTTTCTTTATTTTTGTTAGTCCATGGTCACTCTGAAACGTTAAAGGTGACATTTTTTGTTTGTTTAACTTAGTATTGGCTTCATTATTCATAAAGTAGGGGCAACCATTTCTATCTTGCAGACCTTCTTGTTGCCATTGTATGTGGTAATACATATATTTAAAAACACTGTAAACTAAATACCACCACCACACACAATCCAATTATTATCATAATTATGCAACAGTTAAAAAGAAGAGACAACAAAATGAAACTCTACACTCATTCTATTAGTATACAGAAAAATATAACTTCTTAAATCTTTCCTTTAGGCAGTAATTAGAGAGGAGTTTGTAGGCCTAGACACCTGTATTAAAAAGAAAAGTCTCCATTAATGACCTCAGTATCAAACTTAAGAAACCAAGAAAAGAAAGTAAAACCAAGATAAGCAAAAGAAAGAAAACAAAAAAAAGAGGGAACCGACAAGATTAAAATGAGAAAAATCAGAGAAAATATCAAAAAAACTCATTTTTTGAGAGCATCAATGAAATGATCAACCTCCACTTGATTAGAAAAATAAAAGACACAAATTACCAATATTACAAGTGAAAAAGATACCATTATTACAGATTTAACAAATATTAAATATAAAGGGAATATACAAGCAAATTTTTGCTGATAAATTTGACAAATTTTAAATGAGACAAATTCCTTGTAAGATATAATTTACCCAGTTTTAGTCAAATATCAATAAGCAATTAAAATGATAATTTATTTATTTAAGAAAATAATTTTCTACTTAGAAGTATTTCCGCAAAGAAAACTCCAGACTCTGATGGCATCAATGGTGACTACTACCAAAGATTTAAGAAAAGAAAATCACCAATTTTAAACTAAATTATCCAACAAATTGAAGAGAAGAAAATATTTCCAAATTTTTTCTATTGAAAGACCAGTATTACACAGATGCCAAAATCAAATTAAGATCAATTTTAAAAAGATAACCTTTAAAACAATGTTCCTCATCAACATAAATGCAGTATTCTTCAAAATATGTACAAGACCTAGATACTTTAAAAATTAATAAGGAACAAGTAAGAGAACAAGTAAAGACTTGCTATAGCAAAGGAGACAATGGTCACCACTTGCATTTGTCAGAGACTCTAAAGTTGAAAGGGGACTGGAAAAGTTTTACAATAGAAAAAGTAAATAAAACCTCAAGTATGACCTGTTTTGGAGGCTGCTGGCATGGGGAGTCTGTAGAACAGTTAACTGTAACCAGGGCTTGCTATGTGAATAATCAGTGGTGAATATTGTTTCCTCTCATTAGCCTAACCTTGGAAATGAGGACATGGCTTCCTGAACTGCTTGCTAGATATAATGGTCTGACTTTCTACAAGTTGATTGACTTCCTGGGTTGGTTAATGTAAATAAAGTTTGGCTTCCTGGACTGATTGGTACAAATTAAGTTTTGTTTCTATATATGGTCTAGCCATTGTCCATTTTCATATATTCAATCACTTACTATTAAACTACTGAAAACTGTAAAGAACTGATAAAATCAAAGAATATCTTTTTAAAATGCCAAAATATATTGCATTTATATATTGAGTAATTAAAATTGTATATTTTAAATTCTTTCTAAATTGATGTGTAAATTTAACACAGTCACAACAAAAATACCAACAAGTTTTCTTGCTGATATCAAAAAGTTAAATTTAATATTTATATGGAAATTGAAAAGAAACAGGAGGTTCAAAACTATTTTGAAAAAAAAATTGGATGACTCACGCTACTCAATTTTAAGACAATATAAATTGAGAGTAATCCGAATTGAGTTGTATTGAAGGCAAATAATAAAAAAGAATAAAATTCTGAAACAGATTCACATAAATATGGTAAATTAACTTTTGACAAAGTTGCAAAGTGCAATGAAGAAGGGATAATTTTTCAACAAATGGAATAGCATAACATTCACATGCAAAATAAATAAATGAATAAATATGAATAAGCCTCACATCATGTGATATACCTTTACAAAAAAAAAAAATTAAAATGAGTCCATACACCTAAAAATCCTAAAACTATAAAATTCTGCAAGTGAATTTCTCAATTTGGTACTATTAACATTGTAGGAACAATAAGCCTTAGTTTTGTGGGGGATTTCTGGTGCATTCCAGGATGATTACTAAAATCCCTATCCTCAACCCACTGGATGCCAATAGCACCACTAGTGGTCAAAACTTACCACCTTTAAAAATGAGTTTTCTTTTTTTTTTTTTTTTTTTTTTTTTTTAGTTTGAGTAAAAAACCGTCCCCCAGAATGGTTTGAATTGGGCGATTCCGGCCACCGCATCCACAACCAGCTGGGCTCTGGCGAAACTTACCCCAAAGCCTACCGATTAGCTGTAATTACAG
>CAUYQG010088232.1:0-29278 GCA_963574415.1 Tarsius wallacei | reverse complement strand
GCCACTGCAGCCTCGACCTGCTGGGCTCCGGCGATCCTTACACCTCAGCCTTCCAAGTAGCTGGAACTACAGGCGTGCGCTACCACGCCCGGCTAATTTTTTGATTTATTGTAGAGATGAGGTCTCACCAAGTTGCCCAGGCAGGTCTCGAACCCGTGGGCTCAGGCAATCCACTCACCTCAGCCTCCCAAGGCGCGGGATTACAGGCTGAGCCACCGAGCCCGGCTACACCTTTGGTTTTAAGAAGACATAATGAGGAATGAAATGTGAATTACTCCAGTTAGATAATGATTTATAAACTTGTATTATTTTTGCTGAAATGTTATTTTATCTTTTTTTTAAAGTCCATTGATAGTAAATGGCTCAGGATTCCAGGCCTGAATTTGCCAGAAGCAGTGCATTTTAAATTACTCTACTCTAATGCAAATTTAATTCCAAAGCAACTGTAATATACAGCAATCTAAATTTAGAAACCCACTGGGATATTTTAAAGTATTTTTTTCCCATTTAAATCATTAATTTTTAATTCTCATGTATCATATTTTATTGGGGATATTTTAAAAATCTTTAGTGCTTATAATGAGACATAAAATTATGTAAGGGAGCCTTATAGAACCTATACGTTTATGCTTTACTAGTGATAGAGATGCTGAAACTTAACTACAAATAAAAGATAATTATAATAAAAAATGGTCTCATTAGATAAGCTCTGACAAAGTCTAAATGGATATTTAAATACATCTTATTTTCCCAATTTTAATGTCTCATTCATAATCCATGGAGTAAAAAAAATTGAGGACTATTCTCTTTCTTTTCAAGTTAGCTAATTCCTCATTACAATAATGGCAATGGCACAAAATGTTTCTCTAACAAATAAAATGCTTTTGAAAAACACAGAAATAATTTTGAAGTAGAGACAACAGAAAATTCACCTAATCCTGTATACATCTATAAAAGAAAAGTATGTTACCTCAATAACTTAAATGAAGAATCAGAAATTAAGTGTTAAATGATTCTAAAATATATTTTCACTTGCAATTTCTAACATTTTAAACAGCTCAAAGTGAGAAAATTAAGAAACTAAATTTCTAAATTACAACAAATACAAGATAAAGTTTTTGCTTTAGTAAGAAAGCGGTGAAAGCATAACTTCAAGCAGTAGCACATGTTTATAATTTGTTATATAAATCAGAAAAGTTTATACAATTAATGAAATGTAAGCCACACATACATGTAGCTATAAGTGGAGAGACAGGGACAGAGATAAAGTGTAAACTCTGTGGCAATGAGGTATCAAGTGTGGGGATACAGGGTACAAAGGATGTTGTAGGAAAAGTCATGTTTTCACAAAATGTTAATTAGTTATTTGTTACTGAGAGAAAATGTTATTGCAACCAACTGCTCTGTTTTTTCAAACTCTGCTGATTTCTATTTGGCCCCAGATAAGATTAAGAAATTCCTAAGAAAAAAAAAGAAATCTTTAACATTGTTCTCATTTTTCTTTGAAGAGCAGTTGAGTATTTCTGAGATGATTTCAGTTTATCTACCAACAAATTGACAGAGAAATCACATTTGATTTACTTTCATTATTTTCCTTTTAGATGCCAATTTTAAGGTGTAGTAGTTGTAATGAATGGAGCAATAACTCTGGAGTAGGAAGTCATTGTGATTGATTTGGGAGACATTTGCCAAGACAGGGACAAAATGTATTGAATATCTCAAGTACCCAAAATCTATCTCAAAGTATACCCCATGAGATGTATTAATAAGTTCAAGGTTATTGTATTGCTGTAAGACACAACTATAGGAAAATTCATGGCTTAAGAAATTGATTAAGTAGAGAGTCCTTAAAAAAAACCAACTTAAATTCAAACAATTGCAGACCCAACCACGATAAAAGATTGCTTTGACAATCTGAATATAAATTAAACTCTAATTTATGGGCTAAAACACAAGAGTATTTTAAAACTGTATTTCACAGGTACTGTTATTTTTGACTAAAAATAAGCAACTACTAACATGAAATAATCCAATTAATGTATTTGTTGATGGTTTCCCTCTAAAAACTGTTTTGTTTTGCTTTGTTTCTTCATGTGAAGTCCTTGGTAGAATGAGCTACAGATGACAAATAACAAGATGAATATTGACTTGGCAAAATGAGGTAGGGATGGTTCAGGGGTAGAGATGTGTTTTATGTCTCCTTCCCTGTTAGGGAAGTAAAGTGGGTACCAGAGTGGCACATAAGTTTGCTGACATTTTACTCAAGCGAATGCTTCATTCAGATCTCTAAAATTATCCCTTGAGCCTGCAGCTTTCTTTTCTCTGCTTGGGCTCTGCAGCTTTTATGCAAGATGCTTTATCTAGACCTTACTGAAACTTAATGATGCTTTTACAACAGAAGGACTCACTTGTATTCCAATCAAGAGGTTGCAATGGAATATGTGAACTATCATTATAACCAATTTTCCTATCTAATGTGTGGCTAGAGCCAACGTACAGTCTTGTCAATGTACCATCTTCTTACTCACATACAAAAAATATTTTATTCAGACATGACTGCTCTAAAGCAGCTCAATCTATACCCTCCTGGTTCTGTTTTTCAGCATTATATCAACAGAATATAATGCTGAAATTGTTTTGAGTTGTCCCCTACCCAACAAAACCTTCCTTTACATCATAGCCTTTTGGGATCTAATTCTTGTCTATTTTTATTCATATAGCCAGCCTACTAGCATGAAAACAACAGCAAAGGTGTTATATCCAAGTATAGGTTTCAAACATTCTGCAATGTGGAGACTTTAAGATATTTCAGAGGAATATTAGAAAAAGAAAATTCTCAGCAAAAACATGATGACAGAGTAACAGAATTCAAGAGTTAGAACAGATTTTAGAGGTTATCTGAACCAGAGTTTCTTGATCTCAGCATTGACATTTTGACACAGAGTAGTGAAAAAATTTAAAATAAGATAAACATCTCTGAAAGGCTAAATTTCTACAGCAAAATGAATAATACCTATTTTATTTTAGATACATGCAGAATAGAATGATATAATAGTTGTTATACCACTTGCATTTCATAAAAATATCTTCAAGTAAGTGTAAGACATAAAAGACAGTGTCATTAAATCAGAAATTTATCAGATTAGCTTTGGTACAATTGAGTTACTGACCTATGACTATTAGCTAGAGAGTGTGTACTCATACTAAGTAGGTGTACACAGGATTGAAGAGCTATACCATACTCCCTACCTTTTTTCCCTATTGTTAAAATTGTTAAAATTAGGAGTAAGGACCAATCTTTCTCAAATCTACCATTTAGTAACCGTTTAAATAGAGGGAAGTTGCTTAGCTTATCTGAGTTTCTCTGTCCTCCTTTGTAAAATTCAAAAGGCAATATAGCTTCCAGGGAAGTTAAAAAACAAACAACAAAAACTTTAAATGAGCTGTTTATACAGAGCTCTACTGATATGTAATCAATAAATAGCAATGACTAACAATAATATTATGTAATCAATAAATAGCAATGACTAATAATAATATTAATCATAAAAGTAGTTTTCATCTTACAAAACTTGGGCTGATTTGTGTATAATCTGGCTGAAGTTTTTTGTTTGTCTGTTTTTTTCTGATCTGTCAGTCGATGACAACACAACATAAGAATGAAAGTTTCAAAATAAAATTCTTCTTAGATCACGTACAGGTTCAGTGATGGTCATATACAACTCACGCTAGCTAACTTAACCTTACAATGTGCGTGCATGTGCATGTGTGTGTGTGTGTGTGTGTATGTGTGTATGTATATATATATATATATATATATATATATAATTTCCCCAATACCACCATGAAAAATTGACACAGCAAGCAAGTACTCAATCTCATTGCCTGTATAACTTGCTCTTCTTGAATGTCCGGAAAGCTTTCACATATAAATACAGTTCAGGGAGAAGATTTCCCTCTTTCTAAAACTTAGAAAAATATATAAGCACAAGCATGATGAACAACCCGTACAAACATAAACCATTCCTTCTGAACTTGGTACCTCTAAATTAGCCAACTATTATGACAGTGCTACATACTAGAACAATTTCCTCTACATACTATGTCAGTGGATTCTGTTTTTAGCTACTCACTTTTCACACTTTCAAATGCCACTTGTGCCATAATAATTATACTTTCACCACTTGAATTTTCAATCTTAGTTGCAATGTGCAGTAATGGCACCTACCACTGTACTGTTTAATTATGTCAACGGTTAAGAATCTCTTCACCACAAGATAAGCCGAACCAGGTTCAGCTAATGAGCTCCACCGAAGTACCTGCTCCAGCACGTTTTCTGTGTAGTGAAGAGGGCGCTCTGTAAAAAAATAAAACCCAAAGAAAATCAAAAAGAAAATCTAAGATAATTTTCAGTTTATAATTATAAATTTTTAAGAATCTTTTTGAAAATACCTATATGCAATCATATACATAATCATATACTGTTACACAACAACAGCACTAGAACTACCTACAAAATACCCCAATACCTAACACTATTAAGCATATAATAAAATTTACTATATAATTCATATATAAATAAGTGAATCTATGCAGTAACACCCGTATGTTAACCAATTTTTTAAAAATTAGAAATGCTTTCCTTTAGATAAAATCTCAGAATTTTATCCTTTGTACAATGAGTAAGGATCTTACTATAACTTTTTAACTTAGGTAACATTCTGGTTTGCTTAGGGAGAATTGCTTATTTGCATATTCCATTAACTAATTTCAAAAGGACTAATAAAATTAATTTCGTCCATTACCAAGTAATAAGAATATACGAATCATTTTTTATCCCAAGAGCAGGATCTTATATTTTCAGATCAATACTAGTGAACAATTTACAGCTGATAATCCCATAATCAACATGAAGTTATAAAATGCAATTTCTACAGAGAACATATGAAAATAATTATAAAATACCACTGAGTATCTCTATTTAATTACTAAAAATATCCATCAAAAACATCATGTGGCAATATACTACACATTAACTGTTGACATAATAGACCAAAAAGCAAGAAGTTCAATAACGGCTTCAAGTTCTCTCTTTGAAGAGTTTCACCCATGTACATTTTGTTTCAGGCAACCATATTTCAAAATGTAGCACACATTCTTGGCATACAGTCTTGAAAAAATACGCTCAAGTATTACAATTATAATCAAAGCTTTATAAGAAAGTTTTTTGCTGATCAAAATATGCCAATCAGTTAATAAACTGTAACAACAGAAGCATATGCTGGGAAAAAAGAAATTGAAACCTTTTCACAGTCCACGCTGAAAATGGCATAATTGAAATTGCAAGAACAGAAGCTCTGACACAAAGATGTCGATTCTGCTTTCCTAAGATTGTAGCCATGTATAAGTCAACTCAACCATCCTAAATGGTTTCTTACCATCCTAAATGTAAAAGCACATAACACTTGAGTTTTGTTGTCTTTGGTAAAGTAGTAATGCTAATGAAAATAAGAAAGAGCATGCCAATAGCAATAAATATCATGACCCATGATATTTAACTGATAATAAAACTACAAGTAAAAAAAGACGCAATACATCACACCTCCCTAATATTGGTCTCCTCTGTGATAACCATATCATTTCAGAAGTCATCAACAATCCCATGTCCGTGCCGGGCTCGGTGGCTCAGCCTGTAATCCCTCGCTTTGGGAGGCTGAGGTGAGTGGACTGCCTGAGCCCGCAGGTTCGAGACCAGCCTGGGCAACTTGGCGAGACCTCATTTCTACAATAAAAAAAAATCAAAAAAATTTAGCCAGGTGTGGTAGCGCGTGCCTGTAATTCCAGCTACTTGGAAGGCTGAGGCGGAAGGATCGCAGGAGCCCAGCAGGTTGAGGCTGCGGTGGCTGGGAACGGCCACTGTACTCCAGTCTTGGTGACAAAGCGAGACTCCAACTCAAAAAAATAAAAATAAAACAAACAAAAAAACCAAAACAATCCCATGTCCATAAAAGAAACTGTCTGTTTCCAGTGTAAATTACCAGATTTTTGCATCCTATCCAGTAAATGGAAATTTATTTCGGCATTCTGTGCTTATCAGAGCAAGTCTACTCATTATGATAACGGCAAAAAAAAAAAAAAGAAAAGAAAAGAAAAAAAGCCATTAAGTCATATATCCTGAAGACACAAATCTATCCTCATGCACACAGCACAGTACTGAGTACATAAAAGATGCTCAATGAATTAATATTATACTAATAACACTATTTCTTTGGTGGCCCATAAGCTGACAGAAAAATCAGCAGACACATCAGCAAACAAAATATAATTATTTGCAAGGTCAGACAAAATCATTTGAGCTATGTCAACATTATTTTTCTTCAAATAATTTGGGCAAAGTTTGGGCAAAGCCATAATTGCCGAGAATTTGCCAAAATTACAATTCAATTAATTAAACTGCTAATTGGTTGTCTTAAAATTGATTTTAACTGTACTTAAAAGTAAGACTCATTCCAGAATATGCACTCCCCCTTTACATTTGGTTTTAAATAATTCTTGGTCCACTACTTGTAAGCTCTGAGATACTACTTATTCCATTAACCTCTGCCATTTATGGATTAACTACTATGTAATAGGTATTATATATGCTGGATACTTTACATCAATTATAACTTTTAATTCTTACGATAATACTGTTCAGCAGATAGTATTGTTATTCAGATTTTACACATATGGGAACCTACGTGTAAGTTACATACCTAATTATTTGAAGTCACATAGCTGGTTAAGGTGAGGAACAGATATTTGAGCCTCAAACCCTTTTGACTTTAAAGTCTCAAGTTTTTTGTTCTGTTTTGTTTTGTTTTTTGAATTGGAGTCTCACTCTGTCACCCAGGCTGGAGGGCAGTGGCATACTCACCTGCTGGGCTCCAGGGATCCTTCCGCCTCAGCCTTCCAAATAGCTGGAACTACAGGCGCACACTACCACACCCAGTTAATTTTTCACTTATTGTAGAGATGAGGTCTCGCCAAGTTGCCCGGGCTGGTCTCAAACCCATGGGCTCAGGCAATCCACTTGCCTTTGGTCTCCCAAAGTGTTGGGATTACAGGCTGAGCCACCGAGTCTGGCCAACACTCAAGTTTTAACTACTAGAATTAGTTTAATTTTGAACAAGTATTTAAACCTTCTCATGTGATTTGGAGAAAGATAGTACCAACTTAAGTCTTTATAAGGTATGAACAAGGTAAAATAAGAAGTGAAAAGCCTTCTCTGTTCCTCTTCACTTTCCTATCTATAGTGAGAAGATAATAAAGAAATAATAGCAAGATAGTTTCAATACCCGACATGTAAGGAAATTGATAATACTGCAGCCAGCTTGGAAGTGAGAATAATATTCTTAATTGGAATAGAGTATCTAGGATAAAATAAAAAATTACTATCTTTTATTACAAGATAAAATTGGTAATGTGACTTCTAAATGTCAGAACATTTATATTAAAGATAGTCACCAGTACTTACTATTACAGGTAGATATTACACTATTACAATAGATATCACCATTACTATAGTGATAATGCTAAAGTGTTCTTAGTTATACTGAAATATATCACAGCAGATATAGAGGTTTATCAGAGGGCATACAATTTTGGTTGCAAAAAATTAGTCAAGTATGTTTTTCACACCTGCATCATAATGTAAAATACTTAAAGAGAATAAAATACCCTGCAGATCCAAGTTCCCAGAATAAATAACAGAGCTGGAAAATGAGATGAAAAGGTAAATATTTATTAGACTGTCAAGTGCTACAGTTATAAAATGACATTAAGATCCAACTTAAGAAAGAAATAAGAGGCATGAAAATTAAGTTATCAAACATTATTATTCCTACAAATAAATACATTTTTATTTATAGTTATATTTACAACCACCTGTCAAGACAGATTATATAGTACCCAAGTCATCAGGCATTAGGGCATTACTATAAGTAAGTAACTCTTTTGCATACTATCTATAGCATTAAAGTTTCTAAAAATTCATTGTGGTTATTTGAGAAGAAAAAGTCATGGGGACAGTTCTTCAGTTGGGTAAAACAAATGTTATTAATTGTTTAAATCTTATTCACGGAGCAACTGTTAAATAGAAAGCAACTGATTTTCTACCTGAAATAACAGATGACATCCTGAAATTTCTGACAGTAATAACAGGATTTTCAGAGACAGTTATGACTTCCTCAATAATTAAATTCTTAGTGCCAAACTTTGAGTCACACAAGTCTTTCTCTGTCGTGTCCATATAATTAGAGGGTAACAGTATGTTATGTCAGTCAGAAGAGCTAGAAAAATTCCTGATGAAAAATAAACAGATCTTCCACATAATAGTATCTCTGAAGAAGAAACAAGGCAACATTTTGCTGTGATATTGCTGTACAGGAAGTAAGAGCTTCACAAACCTGAACCTTTCAGTGAAGCCCACTTAACTGAGTCCACTCCAGCAGTTAACTGTTTTTCAAGACACCTAGAGATTATGATGGCTACATTGGCAGAGGAGGGGTTCAGTTTTAAGGTAAACCATTAAAGTGATAGCATACTTTGGAAAATTAGCTCATGCTTGATGGGACCCCTTTCCTGGGGAGGGTTTCAGCATATCCTAATGATTGGTGGCAGTGGGTCAAGGATGTCTCACATCTTTCAAAGAGTGAGACAGGAAAGATCTGTTCTCTTTCCAGCTCAAAGTTCAAGTGTCACACCAGTCACTAATTTAGAGGGAAAATTTACTTATAAATTAATTGGGTCTAGAATCTCACTTGGTATAATATATACTTTATGCATAATATAAAATCAAATATCAAAAATATCAAAATGTTTTAAATGGTTGTAATGCTCCCATGAATTTAACTACCATATAAACAGAAAAAGATTATGCTCTGTTTTAGTCAGAACTTTACTAAGAGTTGCTATGCATCATTTCACCAACAATGGCAATGCTGAAATGACATTTGAGTCACAAAATGAATATGCTTATAGCAATCTGCATTTGTAGTTGTCATATCTCTAATTATTTTATTCACAGGTTTAACAATGTATTTTCATTATCTTCAGCCATATAGAAGTGTTTTGGCATTTACATTCCATAATACTCATGTTCCTCTTATTATTATATTGCAATTAGGGTATTAATTTTTAAAATGAATACAACAGATTATCTCAGGATAGGAACGGGAACATTACAAAATATTACATAAAAAAGCCATTGAATATAAGAGGATAGAGAACTCCTGTTTTAAAATTACAAATATTGAAAACAGAATAAATCTAGTACTTTGGTGTAGTTGCTTATTCATACATCCATTTATTCATTCATTCTTTTATTGCTTAATTACTTGAAGGTTTTATTTTTATATAAGAAACACACAAATTGCCTGCTGACATTCTTATCAACTACAATCTTCTTACCATCTATGCCTTACTTTTATCTTCTTTTTTACATTTCATTTTATCTTCCCTTCCTGTTAGTAGAAGTAAAGTCTTTAACACTTCAGAAGTTCAGGCCAGGTACATGCAGGTTCCACTGACTTCAGTAAACCAACATAATCACAGGCCCTTCTGCATTTCTTCTGTCATTGTATCTCTAGACTCAGTCAAAATAATCTTAGTTTTTTCTTCAGGCAATTTCTACTTGTACAGTTGACCAAACATTAAGACCATACCAAATTTAAATTCTTAACTCCAAGTATCTTATTTTTTGGTATACATGAGATGTTTCTGTGATTATACATTCAGACATTCACGAATAAAAACTTGACATCTCCTAGGTTTTTTTTTAATCTCCTCACTACGATAACTTTATTTTTGCTATTAAAGAAACAATTTTTTAAAAAGTCAGTCTTAGCATTTGTGATGTACTAATTATCACACACAAATTGATAATCGGCCATTTTGAAGTTATGCATCCCCTGCTTTTCCAGAATGAAAGTTCTAAACAACATTTCCAGGTATAACACAATCCCTCTTCCAGCTATCTATAATTTCTTCCTATCCTCATCCATCTGCTTGCTCCTCTCTGTCAGGAAAACCAGTGGCCAAAGACAGAGCTCCAATGCTATGACACAGGGATATGCTTTAATTTATTCAACCCTTGAGAGGACAAGGGTTATAGGGAGAGGATGCCTAGCCCCATATCCACAATTCAACAAACAACAGAAAAAGAAGCATGCAGGAGGCATCCAGCTGTCCAAGCACTAGTCAAGGCCTTGAGATCTCCTAGTGTGCCTACTCTACAACCAGTGATCACCTTCTATGTACCTTCTATGTGCTTTCCACATTTGGATACATTTAAAGGGGCCACAATCCAGGTCACTTGGGTCCAGGATACATTTTTTATTTTGCTGTATCTCAGTTAAAAAGACTTTTGTGGGGTATGTTCCACATCAGCATACTCTGCTAGAGGTAGTGGGAGATAGCAAAGTCTAAAACATGGTAAATGCCCTAAAAACGTATGGCTTAGGGCAGAACCAGATATATACACATTACTATTCTACAGAACAGACAGCATGTCATATTACAAATCTTTAAGCAATTGATCAGAATTCATGTGACCTATGTTCATCTGAATATCATCATGAAGGAAGGGGCACTTGAACTGGACCTTGCAGGATGGATAATAAACGAAGAAATAATGAAATGGCTTTAAATAGTGGAATGATATAGTCTAATTTGTGATTTGGAAAGGTAATTCTAGCAATGATGCTGATGGTTACCTTTTACTCACAAATACAATAAAGCTGGTAACTTAGCTCCCCTTTCCTCAAAATTAAGCAAAAAAAGAAAAATCAAAGCACTCTAGCACCCTTGTACCATGGAGTCATACAAAATTATGCTTCACTTAGTCAAAAGATTTTGAGTAGGTGACTACTGTGCACTAGGTACTATGCCAGATATTTGAGATAGAAAAAAAAAAGTCTCTCTTTCCAAAGAGTTCCTGTCAAGACAGACAAATATCAATCCAGACAATGGGCATTACAAAAAGAGATGAGACAAAGTGCAATGAAACTCTGTCTGGGTCTTAAAGGAGGCAATCTGGTGGGCCAGATGGGGGAAGAACAGAGGTTTATTTGGGAAATATCAGTTCATTCATGTTAGCTAAGCACAAAGAAAAAATGGAAGAGATTATATACAAAAATCATGTAAAGTGAGAAAAGATAGCAAAGGATACTGTAGCAGGAGAAACCAGTGTTTAGGAGACAGAGAGGAAGAAGAAACTAAAAATAATCAAATGATTAGAGAACCGAGAAGAGAATCCAGGCAGCATGGAAAATATAGTGAACATCATCAAAGAAACAGGAAATGACCACTGTCAATAAATGCCAAAAAGGACAGATAAAATGATTCCCGAAGTGACTCTGTGGACTTGGGGTAGGGGGGTAGCAGGAGTTATGAGCATTTCTGTGCGTGGGAAGGACTGAGCCTGACTATGGGGAAAATACTGGGAATAGACACCAAAGAACTATAGTCATTAGATCCTGGCAATATATATATTTGACACATTTAAAATATTTTAAGAGTTGTAAATGATAATAAGAAAGGAAGGCATCAAGACAGAACAATGAAAGACAAAGTACCTGACAATCTCATTGCACTTTAACACTGATAGCAACACTCCTAATAACACACTATGGGGTATTTCCATGTTGAATTTTAGTTTTTACCTTGAGCTTGCGGGTGGCTAGATTTTTCTTTTGGCATTTGGCAGCTGTACATGAAAGGGTCCCAAGACCTTAGGAGGTATCAGCTAAACAGATGGTCAATGTACAAAGACATTCTGCATCTTACTTTTTTTTTCCTAGAGTTCTTTAAAACCAAATGGTGCCATTAGAATGTTTAAGTTTATTCAGCATTTGATTACTGGGGTAGTCAAGGTGTTTTAAAAGTTTTCTTTATCTTTTGGTATGTTTGGGATGAAAGACAATAGAATATTTGATCCACTAAAGATACAGGAAAAAGGAAAAAGCAAAAAAAAAAAAAAAAAAAGTTCCCCTAGTCTTAAAGTTACTTTTTAGAATAATTTTTAAAATCAACATTCTTTGTTCTTGTTAAATAAGTGGCACATAGGAATAAGGTAGATGGTGGTGGTGACAGAATACTGTCACAAATTAAATTGCTTGTCCTTATAAACAAAGACTTTATTTCCTGTGGCAGCAACAGAGATGCCTAAAGCCCTGCACTATATTTTTATAGTCAATAGAGTAATCTAATTAACTTGACAAGCAAAGTCGTAGGAAGGCAATCTCGAGTGGTGATAACATATATCAACACAGGAACTAAGGTAGAAGGGAATTCATAACAAGATGTTACGACATTATACGCCAGTGAAGTCTTGTCACAAATAGAGAATTTCTTAATATTATAACGAGTTTGAGAATCCGCAGCATGAAAATCACTTACCTAGCTCTTCATTTTCAATGACTTCAAATGTGGCCCAAATATCACCTTTTGTAGGAATGATATTTTTTATTGCTAATATATCATTAGTTAATTCTTCTGCTTCCATCACAGGAGATATCTGTAAAAGAAGCAATATTTCTTCAAAAGATATGGCAGACACAGAAGTAGCCTTATGCTAGGGCAATAATACTCCCTATGCACCATCCAAGGATATGCCATTTCTTCCATGTTTATTAAAGCTAGCTTGTCTGTGCGCATAGGGCAAATGGCAAATTCAGATATTCTCCATAAAATGTAATACACTTTAAGTACAAAGAGATTACAACACAGACATAATCAGGAGAAATTTTTATTTTCTCGCTTAATGAGAAATCAGACCACTCAGAAGGGAAAAATGGAGCTAAGAACATACCACAGAAAGACCTTCACTAGACAGTGAATCCAAGAATGCTAAGTGCAAAACTTCTTTCATCAGCTCTATAATCAAAAGTGCAAAGTGATTTGATTTATTCAATCCAGGTCCTAAATTATACACACAATCGACTGCTGTCTGTCATGCCAAAAAGCCCCGGGGTTCTGGTAGTCTGTGATATGCCCTGTATGCCAAGTGACAGATGGTAGAATCTCAAAGCATGCTGAGCCAGGGTTCCAGGGTTTACAGCAGAGTCTGCAGTGTCAGCCTGGGGCCAGCACTACAAGAATCTCAGAGCCCCGAGGTCACTGCAGAAGCACATGATCTCTTCAGGGACTTCCAAGATTTTTTATTTGTTTCTTCTTGCTTTTTTGCCAATCTTAAAAGCATGCTGACCAAAAGTAAGATGGTTTTCTTCAATTAGAATTTAGATGTATTCCTCAACAGAGTAGACGCTTTAAGCACTAGAATACTTCAACGGCAACTGGTTTTCATGTTTTCAGTACAAGTATGTCCCTATTAAAAAACTCTCAGAAAAGGAATGTGTCTGTTTCCATTTCTCCTGTCCATTACTGCACATAAGCATACTGCACACTTACAAACTACAAAAAAAATGAACTTTTCACCACAGGTAGCTAACCAAGTTTATCTTCTGTATTTTATGGAATCCTGTGCCTTTTTGGAATATAGCAATTATACAATGAAATCCACTGTCTTCTATTTAGAAAAGCCCAATGAAATATAAACATATAAGTAAAAAGGAACTAAGATTTTAGAAAACTGAAGAAATTCAAGCAGTACAAACATTTCAATGATGCTGTTGATCTGGAAGAACTTAATGATCTTTTAAAGAATTACAGTCCTGCCGGCCTTGGTGGCTCAGCCTGTAATGCCAGTGCTTTAGGAGGCTGAGGTGAGTGGATTGCCTGAGCCCGCGGGTTCGAGACCTGCCTGGGCAACTTGGCGAGACCTCATCTCTACAATAAAATCAAAAATTAGCCGGGCATGGTAGCGCACGCCTGTAGTTCCAGTTACTTGGAAGGCTGAGGCAGAAGGATTGCTGGAGCCCAGCAGGTCAAAGCTGCAGTGGCCAGGAGCGTGCCACTGCACTCCACTCTGGGTGACAGAGTGAGACTCCAACTCAAAAAAAAAGAATTACAGTCCTTTCCTAAAAAAAATAAAAATAAATTACTGAGAAACAAAACTTGTCAAATAGGCAGCAGGGAATGCCTCAGTTTGAATATGAAAGACCAGGAACTCCATTCCCTGCCTCAGGAGAGACCAAAAGTTCCTCTTCTGAGCACGTTACACTTTGGAAATTATTACTCCATTGAATAAACAAGTTGGTATAATAAACATCAGGTCTGAATTATGATGACTCAGGTTTGTATTCTAGTCTTAATGTTCTTAATTCCCAGTTTCCATTCCTATAAACTTGGAATATTACCTGCTTTATCTACCTCCATGGGCTGCAGTAATCATTAGTTGAGATAAATGTAACTAAAGGGTTTTGCAATGTCTTAAGTATTAAAACCAATGTTAGTAATTATTTTTGTTTAGCTTTTTTTTTTTTTTAAGAGCATTTGGAGTTTGTTATAGGTGAGACCCTTCATCCAAATACACTTGGTAACATGGAAATTTTGCTCAATTGTAATAGCTCCTATTATAGGTAAAATTAAAATGTGCTGGGAAAGAATTTACGTGTAGAGTTAAGTCATGTGCTTTGAATACCTCCTGTAGCATTACTGGCAAACTTGTGCTGATTGATCTGTATTAGTTTCTCATGTCCCTTATGATCAACATCATACATTGAGCACATGAAATATGAGGCAGCCAAGAAGTGGCAAGGCAAATAACTCATAAGGACAAGGCCTATGATCATAGTATTTCAGCTTTATGTTCTCAGTTAGGTGGCTAAGGCCATATTGTCATAATATGAAATCATGCACTTCTACATGTAGAAATATATAACTTAGCAATCATAATATATTTAACATAATGAAAGTTCAGAAATATTTAATGTTTTAACTCTATTTAATCTTGGTCCTTAAAAAAATAAGTAAATAGCCAGGCACAGTGGCTCATGCCTATTGCCTATAATCCCAGCATTTTGTTGGGCAGAGGCAAGAGGATTGCCCGAGCTCAGGGATTTGAGACCAGCCTGAACAATATGGTGAGACCTCGTCTCTACAATAAATCGAAAAATAAGCCGGGTATGGTGGTGCACTCCTGTGGTTCCATCTACTTGGAAGGCTGAAGTTGAAGAATCACCTGAGCCCAGCAGGTGGAGGCTGTGGTGGCCGTGAGTGTGCCACTGCACTCCATCCTGGGCAACACAGTGAGACTCTGACTCAAAAAAATAAAAAATAAAAAGATAAGTAAATAAGTAACTAAAGCTGAATCTCTGTTACTCAGCATAATGTCTATTTCTCATACAGAGAAAGTAATCTTTCCAAGCAATAACCCGAAATATCAGTTACTAGCCCTAAGTCAGATTAATTACTGAAAATGGTAGCATGAGAAGGATCTATTTTTTTCAGCACAAACGATCAGTATTCTCATGGAAGAAAAGAGTTATTCAATATTCAAGTAAATAGAAAGATTGAATGCTAAAATATAGGAAACAAGGGTGGGAAATTATTTATAATAATAGCATTAGTAGTAATAGTGATTTAGTAAATACTTATGTGCTGAGCAATTTGCTAAGTGTTTTATATGCTTGTCTTATTTAGTCCTCACACCAAAGCTATGATGTAATACTGTAATTTTTTTCATTTCGCAGATAAGAAGATTGAGGTTCAGACAGGGCAAATAACTTGCCTAACGTTAAACTAGGAAGAGGAGGAGCAAGTATTTGAACTCAGTTATTTTCTAGAGCCTACAGAAAATTCTAATGATAACCCAAAGCAAATAAGATGTTCTCTTTTCACATGATTAAAATGTAGAGTTCTTGGAGGAAATTGGTATAAAAAAGTCAAGCACCAGTCATTGTTTGAACTAGAGAAAAAACATAAAACCTTAGAAATACTGGAAACTTCAAAGTGTAAATTAACACTAACTTTTGTCACTTCCAACAGTACTCTTTACATTCACCTTTAGGACTCACCCGAATTATAATACTACAGTCAGGCTCCTTCTTTTCCACATACACTTCAATTAACAAATCTCCAGCCTGGGAAACCTAGAACAGTGCAGATGTAAAGATAACACACTTAAGTATGTCACACATATGACACTTAGGACAGTTATAAAGGCCTAGTCATATTTCTTAATATTTTTTTTAACAACGAAAGGAGCTCAATTCCTCTGTTTACAAGCATGTTGTACCCATTTCCAGATACGGTTGATTAAGGAATCTACATGAATGTTATCATCAGCAATAACAATTACAATGAGATTCTTTTAATCTCTTACACAAGAGCTCAGTATTCTCAAATACCCTTACCTTCTTATTGAAATAATGAATCTGGCTACAATGAAAATATGCTGACTTCAACAACTGAAGTTGTAGGAGCTATCAGCATGTATATTAATAGGATAAACAAAATGAGGAATGAAAATAAGCCTTATGCAATTTTACTTTAAACTATAATGTGTGCACAATATCAATAATTAAAGGGCAAAATAGGTCTTGCTAAATTTTCAAAGAGAAGGTATTTCCAAAAATTGAACTTTGAGGATAAACTAGGTCAGAGCTGTATTAAAACTACAAACAGAGAAAGCAAATTTAGTAAGAAAAATAAAAGTGAAATGATAGAATAAGGCAAACAAGATAAGTTTTTATTTTAATTATCTTGGGCCAAGCATTAAGTGCTAATTTAGGTCATTAGTATATCCCAGAAGACATACTAAGTGAAGAAGATACAAGTCAGAAAACAAAAGGGTGTATCACTTTGTAGAATGATAGTATAAAGTGAAGAAGGTTAACAAAGAACCATATGAATCTATGAAAAAATATTTTGAGTAGCTTTTTACAGAAATTCCCTTAAATTATGTAACCACTCAGAAACAATATTCATCAACCAAGTTTTAGAACATCAGAATGAAGAAATAATCATTCTCAAGTTAAATTTGCCTCAGCATAAAATCTAATGAGTAAATTTGTTGGGAAAACATTAAAAATGTATTTTGAAGAAATTCCTTAATTATTCTGGCAACACAGGCTTAGAAAAGCTTATTTTCAATTTTTCTTCCTCACTTTAAATGCTACACAAGTATTCTAGGATAGACAAGATACAGTTGACACTCTTGCTTTCCACTATGTTTGCATAAACAGCTCTCCAGGAAGGACACATTTTAAAAATTAAAAAAGCAAACACGAACTCACAGAGTGAAATAAAAAAGAATAGCTAAGATATTCAAACAAGGGTAAGACAAAAAGAATGTCAGGAAAATACTCCAGAGGAGTGTTTTGAATGGCTTAGAAGAAAAACTCAAGCAAAAGAACAGATTTTCCCAAACTCTTCTACCTCTCTTTTCCAATTAGTATATTTTATATATAATTCATTTCTTATGTTTACTTATGCAGGAATGAAAGTATTCAAGACAGGGTTCTTTATTGTAATATGAATAAAAAGGATACAAATACAGAAGGATCCTTATACTTTCTAATTACAATGTAGATAATGCTGCCAAAGATGACCTCTTGGGCTGACACAGTCCTTTATTTCATGACTGAATCTCCCCAAAAAGTGAAAATTTAAGAGAATTGATAATGAGCTTGACATTTTACAGTCAAAGCTAACTCCTCTGAAAGCCACATTGATTGCATTGGGTCAAAATGGAGAAAATATCATGGTATTGGTACTGGGGAGACATAAGCCATCCCTCATTTCCTTCCTATGGAATGAAAGCCCTGATGACTCCAGTAATTAGCAGTGGATGACTGAGGAGAATTCAGGGTCCAACTAACAAAAAAGGTTTGCCTCATTATCTGAGTGTGTCTGTAAACTGAGTACATTGGACCCATTTCTATTATTTACATTAGTACCCTGAATCCACTATAATGCCTAGTTATCAGAAGATGATTAATGATCAACCTTAAGAAATTCTAGTAAATATTCGCCAAACAAGGTAATGTAATCTAGAAAAGCCCAGTGCAACCTAAACACAAAAATCCAGTATAATGAGACTGAGGATAGCAAGACAGGATATAGAAAAGTTGACTCAAGACAAAAATTAGTGTGTGTTACAAAGATCACATAAGAAACATTTTATTAATACAATCATCTGAAAGCATGCAAAGCGAAAGCATATAAGAAATCATTTATATTTTCAAGATCATAATGGAAAGAATCATTAAGCTGTCTGAATTTTCAATTTTCTCTAAGTATATCTTTGGCTTTAAGTGCTTCCTTTGAAATCCACTGGCATTTTCAACAATGTTTTTATAAATAAATATTGACTTATAAAGGAAATCTTGATAAGTAAATTAAAACTGATTTTTCCCTCTATCTTTAAAAAAATTACATTAACATATTTTGCATGTATGTATCAGGATGCAGAATTACACAACTAATTTTTTGTTTTCTTAGAATTTTTTTTCCCATTACTTTTATTTTGCTTCAAATAGGAACTTGAAAATACACACAGCACATTGTCTTTACTTACAACAGAAGTTTCTGTTTTGTTTAATTCTTTGGAGATCTAACTATTACTACTCACTTGAGTGTCTTTCCACTTGGTAATAAAACTATTTTCTATGTCCATTTGTTTGACTTGGTCTTCTTTAACCTGTTTAAAATATAATTTGGGATATTCTAATAATGTAGAATACAAAGCGTGATGGCACTCATTCTCATTTATCTCTTCTGGAATTTAATATCAACAAGTTAAAAATAAATGTGAATGGCCATCTTAATCAGCACGGGCCCACACAGCTAGGTCAGAAATAAAGTCAACAAGATAGAGTGTTGCAAAGTTCAAAACACTTAATGATGATATTACTTCAGGCTGCAATTACATCAATGGAAGTCCTATTGTTTAAGAGATTTAACAAGCAAAGAAGCTGGTGACTGGTTTCTTTATATTTATATAGGTTGAGAAACAAGACTAATTTCTCAAGCTGAAATGTTCATTAGGTGTTTATGAAATTTCCACCATGTATTTAAAGTTAAATTTAACATAACTATAAAGATAGCTGTTTTTATTAATGAAAAAGTACATAAATAAAAAAGAAAACCAAAGAGAGCATGCAAAGCCACACATTTTTTTCTAATTATTTATCTTCTCAGCATCAGATTATTGTAAAGAAATGACTATTGATCAAAAACAGTAGACACATATAGAAAGAAAGAGGAGATCAAAGAGCAAAGAAAACCTAACAACTCTGATGTCCATTCCTATATGAATTAAGATACAGACTGCAACATTTTAGTTTATTAAAATAGTTCCTTTTCCTTTGCTAAGTAATCTTGTGATAAGTAATTATAATAAGAATGTAAGAACTCTACATACGGTGACCTATCACACTAACCTACCTGGTTTCATCTGGCATGTCCATATCCCTGGAAAACAGGTGGTCTTGTAAACATCATTTAAAGAAATGCTTAACAAGGTTAAGTGACAAAACTGAGAAGCTAGAACTAGTTATGTGGTGGAAGTGGACCTTTGACCCAGATATGCCTATCTGAATCCTGAGCTTATTTCCTCTATATTTACTTACTTGACTTAAAAAAATTATCTTTATTACAGCAGTTTTTGATGAAACATGAAAATATTAACTTTATAAAACAGCAAATCAGAAATCAAATAAAACAGATAACTTAGTAAAAACCACAGAATAATTATATTTCAGAATTTTCTTTTTTTCCAATTGAGGACACAATTAAAGAAAAACCTAAACTGCTTTCAAGTGCAGAATTTAACAGCCTTGTATTTATTATTGAATTGCTAAATTCATAACTTCACACCTCTAACTAGACAAAATTTATACACATATGAGGAGAAATAAATAGAACTATTCTGTCCAATGGACATCAGACAGGAAAAAAGCTTTAGAAACAACCAAATTTAAATGAATGACTATAGCTTAAAAAGTAAGTTATATTTACAAATATTTAAGAAATATAACTATTCTTTATTTTCTCTATTTCTAAATATTCATAAATACCTAAATAATAATATTTCAAAATATGCATCTCTATTTGCAAACAGTAACATTGAGACCATTTTTAAAAGGGCAGAATATAAAGTATTTACCTCAAATATTTCTACAAAATTATTGATTAGGTCCTCAATTACATTCACTTCTTCGCTAGTTTGTCCCTTCGTTTGAAACAAACAGGATGAAAAGACCAAGGCCAAATTATGGGCGTTCATGTGATTGATCTCTGAGCATTTCTGAACCCTGTCAGAGAAAAGCACAGCTCATTATGACATACTTCTATTTGTGAATTTTATAAAACTGAAAGCCAGAACACTGATGTACCACTTTTTAAACACAAGTACTGAAGTTCTCTGATATAAAAGGTACAATGATAATTTAAAGAAAAAACACATGGCTCTTTCTTCCAAGCAGTTTATAGTCTACTTAAAGATGAAAAAAATACTATTTTGCTTTTTCTTTTGAGTTAGTCTCACTCTGTCACCCAGGCTGGAGTGCAGTGGCACAGTCATGGCCACCAAAGCCTTGAACTGCTGGGCTCAGGTGATCCTTATGCCTCAACCTCCTAAATAGCTGGGACTACAGGCATGTCACTACACCGGATATTTTTTTCTTTTTAAATTTATTGTAGAGACAAGGTCTCACCATGTTGCCCAGACTGGTCTGGAACTCCTGGGGTCAGACAATCCTCTCGCCTCTGCCTCCCAAAGTGCTGGGATTATAGGTGTGAGCCACTGTGCCCAGCAAAAAAAAATACTGAAAAAGGATTAGTGCAAGTTACAAAGCAGTACTTGATTGTTGATTTAGAGGAAGGACTGACCAAATCTAAATAATTCTGAACTATGAAACAGCCTACCAGTCAAAGCATAAAAGTGTGCTTGTGGAGTATAAAATGACTTGTAGGACTGTAGCATAAATGGAAGAGGAAGCGGGGCAGGATTAAGTAGAAAACAGGGCAAGGAAAAAAAAGGTGGATTGGTAGGTATATAATAGAGAGTTCCAAATTCCAGGTTGAGGCAGGACTACATTTTTCAGAAAGTACACATCAGGTAAAAAAGAACACCTGGCAGCATGTGTCTGTTTAATTACATTTTGACATTTTTGCAGTACACACTAAACAGGGGACACCAAACTTCATCACAGGATTATAGCACAGCTAAGCTAGGCATTCTCATCTATGAAGAACACAGGTACACAAGTTCTTGTAGGTACAAGAGAAAGTAAGTAAGCATGACAGTAATATATATAATAATGTAAGAAATTCAGAATAAAATAACAAGTTGCATAGCAGAGATGGAGCACGTGAAATCATGACACATGATTTAAAACATGCAAAAGGAATTGGAATTTATAGAGGAGGATATAATTGTGGATATCCCTCTTAAAACCACTTCTGTTCTTCTGCCACATTAGCTGTAAACATCTGGAACATTTATCTGCATGCCTGCCTCTGTTACTAGAATCTAAGCATCTCATAGTTAGACACTGTCGTATTACACTGTAGTGCACGATAAATACTTGGTGAATGGAATCAAGTGAATATCATGGAGGAAATCATCTTTTAGCTAGAATAGGATGGGACCAAATGCTAAATCAACCTGACCTCAGTCACGTTTACTTCTCAACCTATCAAACAATCCTGACATTCTTGAGATCTCCTTCTGTAACCTTTCTCCTTGGTAATCTTCACCTCTCATGTCATTAGTTTCAGTGGCTGCCTTAGTTTTTGGGTAAAGTGGATATAATATAGTATTTCCTTTTCTTCCCTTATTTCTCTGCCCCAAGATGTTGGCCTTCCCAAGTGTTCCGGATTCAACCTTCACGGTCTCTTCTCACTCAGTTCTTCTCATCACAAGCCCATGGAAATTGTTTCCTAATTAGTTTCGCTGCCTCTGTGCTATCTTCTTCTAACCCATCCCGTCATAGCAGTTATTATCCTAAAACAGATTTGATCGGTTACTTCTTATCACTTAAGGGATAAAATCCAAATGTTTCTGCATGACATACAACACATTTTACAACTGCCTGCCAGCCAATTATAACCCCTCTCCTAGTATTCCCATGTCCCAGAAATTATCCTTCCCTCATTTCTTACAAATTCTTTCATGCACTGTTTTCATGTCCCTTTAAACCTGAAGCACAGAAGCATCCCTGGACATAGACAACGAGTCTCTCAATTTCTCCTCTGCAATATCAAGCTTCATGTTAAAAGTATCTATATTAAAATTTGTCCCAACATCTCACAGGCATAGAGTTAGGACTATATGTAATGTGAACTCTTTGTGTATGGTGCAATAAGAAAAATCATTTTACAATATTGTCTACATGTCTGAGAAGTAGTGGTTGGAAAAGTAAAAGATCAAAGGAAAAAAAGATAAATAGTAGAAGATTTCTAAATGAAGACTCCAAACAAGCCACGTTTAGCAAAATTCAGCTTTATAGAAATTTATTCAAAGGAGTATTTCATCCATGTAGGAAGTGACAACAACGTATTTCTTAAACAAAATTTACACCTAAAGTTTGTGTAACAATTCTTTTTGGGATTTTATAAAACCTTTAGTTTTAACTTAAAAGGTTACTTTTAAACATCCTCATCTTTCAGGCCTTATTTTTAAAGTCACCATTATATTTTTCACATTCTTCCAAATGCAGGCAGACTTTCATGCCATGACACAGAAACTGTTTTGGAGTTTTAAAATTTCCTCATCAGATCAATAGCCTGATACCAAAATATAAAGGTCAGGTAAGACATAAACTGATGTATCTTTATGTTCCCCAGGAGAAAACATTGGGCTGTCACACAGATTCCTGTTACAGAATTGTGGTACTTCCTGTATTCTCCAGCTTTCAAGCCAAATGATTTTAACATTCTTGCTTATACATTGGATGCATTTGAGGTTACTGTAAATGATTAATTTAAGAAATTCCCAGTGCTGCTTATCTCTAAATGTAACCTTATTATAGGAAGAGGCTAAAGTGATCGTTCTTATGATATGATGAAAGATTCACAATCACATGTAGAAGAACCACACTACTTTAAATTTAAGAAATAATGATTCATTGAGTGCTATTTTTGAAATGCATAGAAAAGTTCATGAGTCAACCTACCTGTAAAGGTGTTCAATTATAGCTGCCAATGTTGCTCGGTTGACCCCTGGAAGAGAACGTATAAATGCTCCATACTTTTTAATTCTTTCCTGGTCATCTTGTGTATCTGGAGGGAAAAAAAACAAAACAAAACCATCTTTAGGCCTAAACAAGTCATCTGCATTATAAATTTATCTTTCAACAGTATTTTAAAATAGTCACAAGTGTATTTTAATGAGTAATACAACCAGATTTCAGTAGAAAGTAGTAACAGTCTATAACTCTGAAACAGCATCTATTTAAATAAGCACTCCATTATAATTTATAATTTAAATAAAGGACTTTTAAAATGGGAGAGGAGATTTTTTGTTGTTGTTTTGTTTTTGGCCTTTTACTTTATGGAATATTGAACTTAAACTTAACAGGAATACATTCAATTGATTACTTAACTTGGAGTACAAATTGATGAGTTAAGTCAAAAGTCTTTAATTCTAGCTATGGAAAGGTTTCATTATTTATATTTAATACTGACATTTCTGATTTTTTTTTTTCTTAAAAAATTATAAAAATCTTTCCAAAGCTATGGACCATCCTTAAGCTAAGAACTGTGCATTGCCCCTTTGATCAATGTACAGGGCCTTTTGCCAACTTTGGTACCTTCAAATCTTTTGAAAAGATTAGAGGATAGTGAAAAAAATCACATGCAAGTCTTAATAACTGAAATTCAGACTTAGAAGAAGAGGGATATCCTGCCTTTGTTGTGGACAGGAATTTGGTTCATGAAGAAGAGGATGACAAGGAATTACTCTCCACTCCCCTAACCCCAACAGGCTAAATATCTGGCAAAACTTAGAGACAAAAACACTCAAAGTTCTAGACTCTGGGTTATGTATAGTAGTGGTTTGGTTTAAACTACAAGATGACAAGGGAAATAAAAGATCATTCTTCAAATAAATCACTTGTGTTGACTTGGTAACTCAAGGGGACTGCACTTACATATTCCCTCCCAATTCCCAACTACTCTTAAAAACAAATCTGCTTTATTTCTTGCTTAGTTCTATCTATTCTATTCACAGAAAGCCAGCAGCACATTAATGATTTTTTAAAGTACAGAGTCACTTGTAAAGGACATTGGAATCCCTGGGGATATAAGAAACTCTGTGACACATTTTTCAAGTACACTTCTATTCAAAACTGCAAGTGATATCTCTTTTGTACTGATTTAGCCTGCACATGAGATCTATAAACGCAAACATGTACATATTGGCTTAAGTGCACTAGTAGATGATTCTCTAAAGCACGAGGGGAAAGCATCCAAATTACATTTAAAAACCATACTGGAAATGAATGAAGAATTATTTACCATCCCCAGTATGATCCAAACATTTACCCTCATGCCAGTCAGTTTCTAACTGTGAGAGTAACTGCATTAATTCCATAAAATTTACTTAATACTGCTACACTTACAACAAGGAGTCATGTTAGTCTGCGTATTTTCACATATGTTATAAAATAGGTGTCATTTTCAAAATAAAGCTAAGCAACATGGAAATAAAACTCAGAAAAGATATCAGGTCATATGGAAAATACAATGGGCAATTCAACTAGTCACAGAATTCAGACAACTTAACAGTGTTCTTAGAAAAACAGATCGTGTATCATATAAATATAAATGTTATGCCACTGCAAGACATTCTATGCCTTGGGTACAGAGGGTGCCAGAGAGTTACCCCGTAAGATCACCCAGAGAGCTCTAGTTTATCCTTTTCAGAGCTAACATGGGACAATTTTGAAGAGTCTTGCTGTGCTGGATCTAAAAGCGAAGGACTTAAAGGTTATTTGACCTAGTATATAAAGACTTCTCCAAGCAAATTCTCAAAGAATCCACATTCAAGAGAAAGGTGAACACATTTCTTTCTGACATGCCTACCATGGCTGACTACATCCACCCAGTAGAAAGACAACAGTAAAAGACTTCTCTGTCACTGAATTAGACAACTTAAGCAAAAACATATTTGTCATATTTTTGATAACCAATTTTACAATAAAGACAAATTATAAGTCTTCATAAAACAGAGATCCTACAAATAACTTAATAACTTACAATAAAAGTTTTTAAAAACAAAAATTAAGGTTGTAAAGTAACTGAGCTTAAAATAATGCATTTATCTCATTCCATATTTTATAACCCAAAAAATTATACAATCAACTTTTCTTGTAATTACAGTTAATTTTACTGATTTAAGTTACAAGCACATAAAAGAATTCTGAATTAAGTATTTAAATCATGAAGAGGTTTATTTTAATATAATACTACTCTTCTTGCTGACACTAATACAGGTCATTCTTGAGATAATTTTCAAACCGTGGATGTTTGGTGACATCATTTCCAAATTATTCCTTTTAAATATGTTTTTTGTTTTAGATTAAACAAATTCTTTTAATGAACAAAACTGCTCAACATAGAAATATCACATAGTCAAATTCAAAAATCATTTTCCAAATAAATCTGGAAATAGATTAAATCTATAAGACAGAAATAGATGATTAATAATGGTATAATTCAAAAGTAAATTATCAAAAATGGAAACAAAATAAAAATTACCACTTTGAAAATGTCAATATATGAGAAGTGTTGTGGTTTAGTAATAAAAACAAAGATGCTATACATATATATATAAAAATTACAGGAGTGGAGAAAAAGACTACAAAATAACAAAAACAAAACAGCTTTATTATAAAGTAAAAATAAAGTCAATGTTTATATTTAAAAGTCTTTATTACTGTGGTATTTCAATAGAAGAAGTTGTTTTAAATTAATGGATGTAAAAATAGCTTTTACTGAAATTAATTTGACCCAATGAGTAAGTTAATAAACTACTTTTCTAAGGTCATCTCTTAATTAGCTTCTCTTACAGTATAAAAACGCTTTTGTATTTCAGGGGGAAATGAAGTTAAGAAAATGTAAACATATATATTCTTTTCTGTGCACTGAAGAAGTAGAATAAGTGACAGAAGATACACAAAATAGTTATATGTGGAAATCTTATAAAACAAATCTTGTACTAAACCCTTTGTTTTATTTTTAAGATAAATTAATAGCATACATAGACTTGTTTATAACACTTCCAAAGTTAAAACAGAGTAAGCACTAAGAAATCTACTGAAAACTAAGAATATAAAACACTATTTATCAACCATTATTTTGACTTTCTTTTGTGGTAGACAGAAACAGTCATTGGTATTTGCACAACTCTGTTTTAAGCCATTATAAGCATTGCTTCTTTCCATTAAAACTTCAGTTTATTGAAGATTTAAAAGATCCAAGTACCAAATTAGAAGGCAGGCATTTATTATGTCCTATATTACATTTTTTACCTAAAGCGGAGATCCAATATGGATAGAGCTCCTTAGTGAGAAGCGCGTTGTCAATGTCAGAGAGAAAACTCTTCAACACACCAGTCACATCTTCAAGCTGATGTTTTCCAGCCCTCAATTTAAAGCTTCTTGCATCCTTTTTGAAACTCTCCAGGAGTTCACGTATGTGCAAAGGATCACCATTCTTTTGATAAATATATTTGCATCCTAAACCTTTGAATAAAAAAAAGTTATATAAAAATAGTCTAAATTCAAAATCGTTTATATCACAAAAACAAAACAAATGTTTGTGTTGGGTTGATGAGCAAGATTAACAATCATTATGTAAGAGATGATATAAATATGCATGAGATAAAAAGGTTCTTACTTTTAATTTTAGAATTTAAAACGTAAACCTAATGAACAAATTTCTAGCCTCAGCTCTTGGAAAGTCCTTGATCAGTCCTTCCTCCTATTCTTCATAATACCTTTTTCAAATATTCTTTTACCTCAAGTACCCCATCTTACTTAGTCTCCCAGAATACAAACTTACCTCCATTTTTCACTGACAAAACTGAGGCTCTCTGGTATAAACTTCCTCAACTTCCCGCCCCTGTGTTGTACATGAAGTTCTTTCTATATATTCTCATTTCACCTTCTTTCCAGTGAAAAGTTAGGCCACCTCTTTTTCAAAGTTGCTGATTCATCGAGTGCCCCATATAAAAAAGAGGTGTAGTAATTAGGAGGAAGAGTGATGGTGATGATGATTATGATATAAACACAAAAATCCTCCCTTGCCTCCTCCCAGGCTTCTTGTCCCTCTTCCTTTCCTGTATTTATTCTTTCTACTGTCACACATTCTGTTATTCTTTAATCACACAATCTTGCTTCTGTGCCCAATCTCCACTCTTTTGACATCACCTTCAACAAGAATATCAATGAAATGCTTTCTAGATGTTTTTCAGTTTTTATCTAATAAGAACTTGTTGCAGCATCTGACACTTCAATTTAATCCCCCCAAATTCTTTAATTATCATGGCTTTCACTACACCATGATCTCAGATCTCTTTTTCCTTCTTCCCTCCTCATCTTCTACTAATTCTACTCACCCAGTATTTACTGGGGATTCTAGGAATCCATTCTCAATTCCTCCCCACCACTTCAAAATTCTCTGGGTGATGTCATCCAACCTCATCACTTCAATTACAATGTACATCTTTTCACCCAGGTTTTACTTTCTAAGAATTCATACATATACACTTACATATATGCATATACCATTACGTAGGTGCAACATATACACCATACTATAAGTATACTTACGGGCAAACCAAAATAACCTAAAGGAATTAACTCTCCTGTCCTACTTACTGCCTTACCTTCCAATCCCAACATGTTCTCTTGTTCTTCCTCTTCAATATATGGTATTACCTTCTCCCTAGCCCCTTACAAGTTAGACTCTTTCTTACTCACCACATTTTTAAAAAATGCAGCATTAAATTACATGGATTCTTCATCATGATCTCGCTCTCAAAATCGTCCCCTTCTTTGCATCCATATACTATTATTTTGTGCACTCAGTTTCTTACTACATATTCACAATTCCCTGCCCCTATTCTCAAGCAGCCTTCCTTTCTCAAGACTAAGGGCAGCCTGATCCAATGAATACAGGTCTGTTGGTGTTACCCGCAAGTTTAGTAATCTGAATACAGTCCACTCACTGCCTATGAGATGTTTGAGGATTTTATTATGATATATAAAACCCTACATGAGTTGACCAAACCTCCTACCTCTTATATCCACCTCTTCTTCCCACACTAAACTCTAGTTACATTTAACCATATAAAGTTCTCATAATTTTGTTTACATAAATTGAAATAATTTTCCCCAAGAATGACTGTAATTTATTTTAAAAAATTAAAAGTCCTAAAAAGTATATTTGAATCAGTCAGCCTCAAACCTTGACACAAGAAGCACAGAAAATTGGCCTTCAGATTTAAACCCAGGTGAGGAAGTTTAAAATTATTGTTACCATAAAAACTCCAAGGCAACTATCTGCATTCTATAACCACTGGGAATTTTTTTAAGATCATATCAAATCTTTCCTTCTATGCATGTTGATAACATTAAAGTTTCCTCCATGTTCTGTGCATGCATGTGTGTGCATATACACATAAAAATGATTCATTGGTTCTATCACTTTTACATGCAAGTGAATGTACCTTGTACTAGAGTTATAAGGTAGTTATAATGTATGAGATTCGGTTGAAAATAATCCAACGCTTAATTATTTTAAATCCAATAAATGCCATAGGGAAACCTCTAATTTTCCTAGAAAAACATTAAATTGGCTTCTCTAGAGCTAGTCATGTTATTTTAATTATTTCTCAGCTTAAGAAAGACCCTATGTATGCCGGGCTTGGTGGCTCAGCCTGTAATCCCGTGCCTTGGGCGGCTGAGGTGAGTGGATTGCCTGAGCCCGCGGGTTAGAGACCTGCCTGGGCAGGCGAGACCTCATCTCTACAATAAATCAAAAAAATTAGCCGGGCGTGGTAGAGCACGCCTGTAGTTCCGGCTACTCGGAAGGCTGAGGCGGAAGGATCACCGGAGCCCAGCAGGTCGAGGCTGCGGTGGCCAGGAGTGGCCACTGCACCACTGCACTCCAGTCTGGGCGACGGAGTGAGACGCCAACTCAAAAAAAAAAAAAAAAAAAAAAAAAGAAAGACCCTATGCCTTTTTGAAACTAGCATGATGTGAAAATTCCTATGAGGTTATACTTCTGCTAAAACATGACATGTATGCGATTCAGTTATTCCTGCAAAATCTAAGCACATTACTACTGAATGACTGTAAATAAATGAAGTTAACACTCCCTTTTC
>CAUYQG010088231.1:0-17310 GCA_963574415.1 Tarsius wallacei | reverse complement strand
GATCAGACTATTACATTTAGCAATCAACAGCATGGGTGAAAAAAATCTACATTAAAATACTTTGTTTGATCAAAAGTGAACTGGATACAGAAAATGTGGAAAGAGTCTTGATAATGCTTCCTGGAAGATCCTTGCAAATATAAGGAACAAGAAGACAAAATAACAGAACCCAGTGTAGAGCAAGTGAGGAGATATGCTTGAAGATTTGAAGATACTAAGTCAGAGAATCAGATGGAAATAAATCATGCAAAGACTTGTGAGAAATGATAAGGAGTTTGGATTTTCCACATAGTGTTTTCAACGGGGAAATAGCATGAAATGATTAACTATTGTACAAATTCTTTCCAGATACTGTGAAGAAAATAGCATTTAGGTGTCAACAGTACAGAGAATGAGAACAGTAAAAAGTTATTGCAATAATCCAGGTTGATAATTTAATTTTGATTAGGTTCATGGCTATATAATGGTGAGAAGTTAATAGACCTGAGACATATTTTAAAAGTAGGTCATTTTATGACCTTTTATGGATTGGATATGGAAAATGAGAGAAGGAATAATCAAAATAATTATCCTAAGTCTTTGTCTTGAATATCTTGGTGAGGTCATTTAGTGTGATAGTGAAGAATGAAACAAGAAGAGGTAAGAGAGGAGTAAACAAGTTTTTTTACATATATATTTGACTTGGGGTTATCATTGGACTTCCAAACGATGTCAATTAGACAGTTAAAATATAGGAGACTGGACTGCAGGGAAAAAGCCTGAGAGAGAGATATCAGATTAAGATACTCTCAACAGCACATTAAAGAGCACCTTACTAAAAGTTACTTAAATATTACTGACATTTGTTATGTCACTTTATTATATCTGTTTATTAGGTATAACTCTAGAGAGCACTAGAGTTGATTCAGCAGATATTGATATCAAAACCCTGGGTGAGCCTCTCTGAGAGTCTCCTGGTCCATCCCCCACATTTCCAGCATTTATGCAAGCATCTTAAAGATGTCCTCACTGGCAACAGAAAAAGAAGACTAACTGAAAGGCAGAAATAAGCTCTTTTCAAAGTTAGCTCTGCCTTCTGATTTGGGAGGAAAATCTTTTCCTGAAAACTATCAACAGTTTTCCCTAGTGTCTCCCTCCAGAGCTACAACAAATACTGATCCCTACACCATCCTTTACAAAAGGGAAGGGTATTATCAACATTTTATAGGACAAGCATGAATCATGTCTTGCGACTGATGTTCTGTCATCAATGAAAAAACTAGGACGTACTGGTAACCATATATGTCCGTTACAGTAAGCATCCTCTTATAGGTGGTATTTAAAATCAAGACTGAATGATGCCACCAAAAATATACCCACTGTGCACCCAAGTTATCTTCATCCTTTCTACATAATGCTCATCTTATATGGCTACTGGAAAAAACAAAGATTATATCAGCCTAAGAAGGGAATAAATAGACCCGTTAAAGAACCATAAATAGGACAAGCAGAAATAATAGAAGAGCTTAGAAAAGTCACCAAAGAATGGAAAAAACTGAATTTTAGAAAATAGATTTCTGAGTTTGTGTACTATGAGTAGAAGCATTATTGAATAGTATTTGAGCATGAACTTGTACACATGAATGTGTTAGGTGTCTGTGAATGCTGCGACTCACTGGCAATCTCTGTGGGGGGCTCACTGGGTACTAAATGTTTCTTTATTTCTGAGACTTACCAATATACCAGGTACTGTGCCAGAAGCAAATAAAAGACAGAGGCCTCTGTCCTCTGGTGGGGTTAGGTAAATATGTAATATAAAATATTTTTGTCACAGCTCTCTTATTATTGTAATTTTTCTGATTAAAAACTATGACCCAAGCAATCCATTGACATTTAAATTATGACTCTCTGGTTTACACTGTCCTCCCATACAGCTACTTTGTTCTATTTGTTCTATTATAGAAAAGACAATGTGAGTCGATATCTGCATGTGTTTTTAAGTACAAACTCTTATCTCTGTCTGCCATATCACACTGTATTGTGCAAAGTCCAAAATTTAGGTTCTTTCTTAAATTTAATTATCTGGTACTTTCTTACAACAGTGTGTCTCCTATTGACATCTCAGATTTCATTTTGTACACATATCTTGTCTCCTTGCTATTGATAACAATAGCGGGTGTAAGAGCTTATCTCCTTTTGATTCTGAAAATGTAATAAAGAAGGAAAATACAAAGTAACAGCCACATGTGCTGTATCAAACTAATATTGGGGAAAATATGGTATGCATGCTGCAGCTCAAGCTCACACATATCAAAGAGAAACACCTATGGCAAGGGACCATGGTTTGTTGAAAAATACATGAAGGAATGAAGCATTAAAATAAAACAGGCTAAAGTGGTCTTATGAGAACCTTTGTTTCACATTAAAGGCATAGCAATTTAATGAACGTGGTCATGTTTATTTTGTTACTCTTTTTTGCCTGCAAACAATAGCATTTGTGTTTATCTATTTGTTTTTATTATTTGTTTATTTATCTATATTGGGTGGTTGCATTCTCAGTCTTTCACCCAGGCTGCAGTGAAGTGGCATGATCATGATCATCATGGCTCATGGCAGCCTTAACCACCTGGGTTTAGGTGATCCTTGCACCTTAGCATCCTGAGTAGCTGGGACTACAGACTTGCGTCACCACACTCAGCTAGCTTTTTATCTTATTTCTATCTATTTTTTATTTTTTCAGTTTTTGGTAGAGACTAGGTTTTGCTATGTTGCCCAGGCTGGTCTCAAACCCCAGGGCTTAAGCATCCACCCACCTCAGCCTTCCCAGTGCTGGAATTGTAGACGTAAGCCACCATGCCCAGTCACCATTTTTATTCTTACCTAATAATTTATGAGTAAAAATGACATGAACATCAGATTTTTTACTCTTTACTCTATTTTTATTTTTACTCCATTTACTCCACTTGAATAAGCATCAAATTAAAGGAATATTTGAAGGAAACATAATATTAAAAGAAACCCTAAGATGCTGTATAGTTCTTGCCTGACTCTAGGCAAATTTGAAATTTGTAAAGATCTAAAGAAGGTATTCTTACCTTTGAGAGAGACTCTTCCTCATAAATTCTTTATACTTATATTAAGCTTGTTGGGATTTGTTTTTCTTAGAAAATTTGTAATAGAGTATCTTGTCTCCTTGGCCTATAGCCAATGCCAAAAACATTACAGTTAATTAATAGAGATTTAAGAATTGTGGATCTCTAGATAAGTAATTTTGTTTCATTTGGATTTTACATATAAATGTGAAATTTGATTTGTAATTAAAAAAGAGAATTAGTCATTTGAAATCATTTTGTGTAAAAGAGGAATAGATTTAAAGATGTATCACTGCTTATTTAAAATCAGAGATGAGACATTTTTATCCATAAAAATTCTAAAGAAATAATTTTTATTTTTCAAATGTGATTAGAAAAACTCTGACATTCAGTCTTGCTCTTTCTCTAAACTCTTTCTTAGGCTAACTACTGATCTTACTCTTATAATTTTGAGTGCTATTTATAAAATTGATAGTTGTACATTTATAGATTTTACAAAATTGTGCTCAATTTTTTGTGTGTGAGTATGTTTATGCCAAGTTGATTTGGCTTTGAGTGAATTACTGTTTGAGAAAATGAGTAATCATTTTAAAGTGAGTATCATTACATGAAGAACCATTATATCCTGAAACCTTTATTTGGGGCATCAGAATGCAGATGGGGGGCCCTCTGCATTTAGGCTCCTCACCAAAGTCATTTTCCTGTTATCTCATTGCCCTTTCCTCAAGTCAAAGTCACCCTAGTAGCCAGGAAGGTTCACTTATCGGGAAACAAAAGGAACAGTACTTTCTTCACCTATGCCCTTTGTAGAAGGTGACAAATGCCAGGGTATGACTGTTACCTATAAATCATTGTAGAAGATTGGAATACTCAAGAGTTTTAGAAGTGGTTATGCCCAGACTTGAATCCTAACTCTACCAGAAGCCTGTATTTGACCTCAGGCAAGGTGGTTAAGCTATCCAACATATTGTCCTTTATATACATTAATTTTAAGAGGTCCTTAAATCATCTTCCCTAAGACAAGATGTGAAGGTAGATATGGGTTTCCAAACTATTTTGACTTCTAGTTCATCAGTGGCATGAGGTCCTATTAAGAAATAGCTTAAAATAGTTTTTGTGAAACAGTGGATGGTAACTTATTAGTTACTCATGGAATCAAATCAGTGGCTTGTGACTAGCATTTTGATTAAAATTAAATAGGAAATATATGTTATGTCAAATGCAGCGAGGATTAGTGTTGCTTTGTGAAATTTTTGTTATATATTTGTACTATCTATGGAATTGTGCTGTAAAATATATTTCTTAGCATGCATCAAAGTTTTTCAAAAATGTTTTTAAAAACATAGGTCTAAGAAACTGGGCCATCTAGTACAACTTGAGACACCTCCCCCCCAAAAATACCACTCAAACATAAGAAGCACAAACCAACATTCAGGAACACTGGGAGAAAGAAGTGCTGTGATTATCTTCAGTGTTTGGGATTGCCTTGGGTGGTCTCCTTGCTATTGTATTATTGCATTAAGTAAAGTAGTTGAGCTGCAGATGTCATGTGCACGTAACAAACAGAAACTCACACATGCCCAATCAGTTGGAAGCTTGTGGGAAAAAAGCAAATTATGTGTCATTAGTTTATGCAAGAACTGCGTTTAGGCATCCTTCCTTAGGATTCATGATACTATGATGACTGCAGAGAAAAATTTCTATTCGTGTCCTCTACACACTTTTATGTTTGCTCTCTGACATTTTTTGGTCAGCAACAAGATGGCTACTTTATGCTAATAAAATCCCCATGCATCTACCCACAACTCATCCATTCTGATAGCTTTATGTGTAATGACTTAAGGCCTGTATTATATTTCTCTATTTTCTAAAATAGAATATGAAACTGTCAGGCCTAAATTATCCTGAACCCCAATCTGTGAAAGGACACATAATGAGGGAGAAAATATATTCTTTATCAGAACAAGCAGGTGTGCTCAAATATTGACTGAGCTTCATAATCTTTTGAGCAGAGTAAGTGTATCTTGCAAGAAAAGACGGTAATGTTCAAATACTTGTATTCTTATTTTCTGTGAGTTTGGTATTTTCCCTTCAGAATGATCATTTTTCATGTTCTTGATGAAATCAGGTTGATGCATCGAATCAGTCATCCTTGAATATTTGATGCCTATGACTTTAGGTCTTGACAAGCTGTTTTACATGTTGCTTACTGACATGGATGCCCAGTATGAGATTCAGTTGTTCTGCTGGGACCCCACTTTTGTTTTTCCAGAATCAGTTGCATATTCATAACATCTATCTTCTGGAAAGAAAAGCTTTCAAACTAAACAGACACTCTGTGCTCATTTATGTTCAGCCAGTTTTTTTTAAAGCAAAAATATATATATGTGAACCAAACAAAATTGCTGATATTTGACTGTCTTTGATCTATAAAAAATGGTGATTTCACGTAGATCAACCTAATAATATCTTTCAAGAAATAAGGCAATATCTTATCCACTGCACAATTACTTTTAAATATCCAGACTCTGAGTTTGTCTGGTATTAGAGGTGGTCTGATGCTTTTCTTCATTCTCATATTTAACAGATATTCTCCTGAGTTCCAACAATGTTCAGAGCACCAGGTATGTGGTAAAGACAAAGATAAAGCTGACACAAACTCTTAAGAATTATGTGACATTTTCTCTGATTGGTAGTAGACTGGTGGCAAAACAAAGAAAGTTACATGTTTCTTTTGTTCATAAAGTGACACAAAACTTGATAAGCCCTTCAAATGCATGGTTTTTCTTAAACATTCCCTCGGTCTGGGATTTCCATCATCAAATTTCCTCCTATACCCTTTATGTAATTGTTTCCTCCCGAGTAGATTCCTTCAACAATCAACTTACCAGTATAATTTGCTTTCCTAGGTATTATTTCCCAATCTTTAATATTGATGATATACTGTAAGAACCTATCCACAGACTAACTTTGTTAATGTCTGAAACATTAACAAAACACTAAGGTGAGTCTTTAACATTTTAATGACACCAGACATGATCAACAAAATATTAGTCATTCATATATTGTTGTTCCTTCATTTTTGAGGAGCGAATAAGTGGCTATCGATGTAGTTTTTCCCTTTATAAGACACTCACTGAGTAGACTGTTGCTATATCCAGCTCTTTTGTATTTAGTGTAGAAGTTGCATCATGTATTTTTGCCATTGTTGTTTTGTGTGTGGAGGTTTTTTTTTCTGTGGTTGATATTTTTGAAACTAATGCTTCTGACCATCAACATGCAATGCTGAAAGGCTTTTGTTTTCTTCAGAGTCTCTCATTTTGTTTTTTCAAGATTGGCCATACCACTGCCGATGAGGCTCACCCATCTATAAGCTGAGCACAGCAAGACAATACATGGAAGCCAGTGATTCTCCAACCTTGACTGCAGACTGGAATCATATGGGAGTTTTAAAAATACTGATACGTGGGTTTCACTCCCGAGATTCCGATAAAATTGGTCTGAGCTGAGGCCTGGGCATGAGGATTTTTTAAAATCTCCCGGGGGAACTTTATGCACAGTTAAGTCTGAGAATCACTGATTGAAGTTCTAAAAAAAATGCCCAGGCATAGCTGTGTGTCTTTGACCTCACTGAAACTTGACTCAAACTTTGAAATAGGCTAAAAGTTAAAGTCTATATCCGCTTTTAGATAGTGATTTTGGTGATTAGCAGGCTGCCATTTAAAGGGGTTCTGCTATCTGCCCTAAATTCATCAGAGTTGAGTTCAGATCACAATAGGAGTAAGAAACAATATCCATAATAGCCTTTATGTCACTCCTTGGTACTACAAGATTATTCTACCCACCTGACAATTTGGGCAGCTTTCTCCTGAGAGTAATTAACATTTGTGTAAAGATGTAATCACATGAAGCAGCTATGTAAGCAAGAGCAATCTCAAGAGCATTCATTTCTAGCAGCAAAGAAATTGTATTACAGCAGCATTTTGCCAGCATATCTTAGTACATCAGTGTAATCAGTATTAGAATGGAGCATTATAAGACTGACTATCAGAGAGAGATTAATTTCTATTAAATATCTACATCTGTTGGTTGTCCAAAGTAAATTTAGCTGGGAAAAAGCTAATGGAGGATTTTACCAAGTCTCCTTTGACTCTGTGCCAGTTGCTGCTGTTGTTACTGAGGTTCACCAGATTAAAAAAAAAAAAAAAAGGAATAAGAAGTGACCCCAAACATGTAAGCAATCCCCAAATTATTGTTGTTTCAATTAATTGTGTTGTTATTTGGGTACAGTCTTAATTAACATTGAAAATGACATCCTTTCTCTCAGAAACAAAGATAGTTTTCTTTCTCTATGTAAGGTTACTCACTTCAGAGCCAAAAATCTGCCTGAAGTTTCTGAACTGAACTTTTTGTTTTCCATAATGTTAGCTTCACTAATGATCCAGGTCTGTCTCCATGATTGTTGCAGAAAGGCCTACAGATGTTACGATGGGCATAATTTGTTCTCTTTTTTCCTACCTTCATATCATTAACTTGAAAAGGATAGAAAGAGCCTTATCAACTTTCGCTTAATTTACATGTTTCAATGCCTCAGTACATTAGGTAAGCTACAAAAAGAGGCATTCATAGTAATAAGGTATTCACAGTAATATAATATCCAACTACTCTCAAGAGGATCTCCTGATCACCTCTATAGCCATGATTTTGGCTCAGGGAAATGTTACTAAGCCCTGACTTCCACCTAATGGAAAGGTTGGTTTCAGGATTTTTTAGGGAAATCTTGCAAAAGAACCTTTTCCCTCTGACACAAGCTACACTATATTGGTCCAATTTAGAGAAAGCATGAAATGGGAACTCTGCTAGATTTCTGTTCTGTTTTGTCAGAACTTTGTTAAAGCTCTGAGGAAAAGCTTCAAACTTTCCTTGATGGTTATTTTTGATGCTGAGGGTAAAAGGTATTCTTGAAGGTTGTCAAAGTTCAGAAAGGTCACATTGATGCTGTTATCTGATCAAGAGTTAGGTTTCTAAATACCACATCAAACAGTCTAAGTAGAGGATGCTACAGATTTCTATGTCATACCCCACAATTTCATGTATCTGCTTTACCTATGATATTCCAGTTTGGCAAAATACAGAAAATGGGTCAAATAAATCAGAAAGGCAAAGAACAAAGATAAACTCACAAAAGTGGCCTGAGAAATGCAATGCTTTAAAAGAAACTCAAAGGAACAGGGTTTGGATTATTCACAGGATAAATGTAGCCCTGATCACAGTATTAAAAATCTTGGTAAGTCATAGAAACTATAGAGTTTGCATAAATCTCAATGATTTTATTTTTAAAAGACATGGAGTAATTTACAGAACTCAAGGAAGCATTAAGCTTCGTCATCTCAAAGAAAGTGGCCTCCAAAGCAACTGCAGGGAGCTCAGAGGCAGGTTTTCCCAGGTTGCTGGAAGTCTCTTGGAGGCCCAACAGCTCAGGACTCTATATCTCTTAGTTCAAATTCCAAATTGGCAACAAAGTAATTTGATTCCAATTTGGAGTGAGAGGACTGCCCTATATCAATTAGCTATAACCAGGAAAGCTGTTCTTGGAACAAAACCATAAGCTGTTGGGAAACATTCCTGTGGATAGTGTGGGCGATTCTCATTTAGGAAGGCCCAGATAGATAACTCAATAGATTCTTGCACTATTTTCACTGTGTCCTTAAAATAAAAAAGGAGAGATAACCTAAATATCATGAAATTTATGTATCATGTTATTATCCCCAATGACTCATGTTTTCCTGTTACCTAAATTGTCTTATATTCTTGACTGCTAGATATTACATAATTATACATTGAGAGAGGGTGGTAATATTTTGCTTTTTTAAAAAATAGGATCAAACTATACACAAGCAGTCTGGGATGGACAGCTGTTTCTTTTCTACTGAGTTCCTGAGCGAACACCAGTGAAGGAGTATGCACTGAGGGATTTTTCTCTACCTCTTAGCCTCATTCTCTCTTTCCCTGTGCTAGAAAAATAAATGGAGGAGTAAAGAGTGGAGGTATGGTGAGAGGATGAGGTGGGAAAGAAGAGAAAGAGAAAGGCAGTAATGAAGAAGAGACACATGAGGAAAAAAGACAGTGTCTAGCAGAGGACGTTATTTTAGAAAAAAGTATGTTTTCACCCAATAGACTAATGGAAAGTTAGAGAGAGCCAATGCTTCAAGAAATAACTGGAGAAGTGAGGCTGGTTCTGACCGTCACTTCTATCTCTCAGTGCCTCTAAAGCCTGAAATTTATAAAAGCTCAGAGCCTTCAGTCCACATTTAACAAGGAAGTACCAAGTTGATTTAAATTTGAAACAAGCTACAAATTGACTCACATCAAATCTTTGCCCAGACCAAATTTTCATAGATCTGGGAAGGAATGGAACAAAAGAATTATATTAACACACACACAAAAAAGTAGAATCTGAAAGCCCCTATGCTCTCTTCATAGTTTGCCTGGTACTGTTCTTGATTAGAAGTAATTTTATTTCATTTGCCTATGAGAAAAAAAAATATCAAAATTAAGACCAAGCATGGAGATATTTTACAGATACTGAGCTTTAAATTAGCTAAAGAAAAAGTTAGGGCAAGAGTGCAGCAGTCAGGATTTCAGTAAGAAACAAATTTCATTCACCCTCACTGAAAAATGTGGGAACTCGGTACAACCCTTATCGGTGACTTTGGCAGGAGAAATTGTTGCCTGCTTTGTCCAGACTACTGGACTGTGAGCTCTCTGAGGGCAGAAGCCATGTTTTGTTCTTTTCTTTATTTCTTTTTGCTGTGTCATGACTTAATGCCTAGCACCTAGCATAAGGCCTGTGCATGCAGACACTGAGTAACACTTGCTGAAAGGATATTAAATCATGAAGCGATATCTAAAAAACAATGTGGTATTTGGGAAATCTTGGGAAGCAGTGTAAAATCAGCATAGTGTTTAAAAGTAAGGGCCTTCAAGTTAAACTAAATTGATTCAAATCATGACTGTGTTTTCTAGCTTTGTGATCTTTGCTGATTTGTTACCATTTCTGCAAAACTGAGGCAATAACATGAGCTTCCTCATAGAATCATTCTCTAAAATAAATCAGCTATTGAACATAAAGCTATTTAGCACACATCCTGTCACACAATGAGCACCAGAAATATTAAATATAACAAGTCGTCATACAGCTATGCAAAATCCAGTGACAATTTGGTCAATACTTTGGTTTTGGTAGAAATGTTCATTCTACCACACTTACTACTTGTCAAAGGAAGGATGGAGTGAAAAGTAATGATTTTAGAAAGTCTCATTCTTAGTAACATGGACATTCTAGAACAAAAACAGTGTGACTATATGACAGAACATGGCTTATTGTAGTTTTGTATTCTAGCAACTAACCAATAAATAAATATTCAAATAGCAAGCTCTGATCCAGCAAGTATTTTTGGAAATTCATATCTTCTATTTTTCTTCTATATTAGCATGATTCAAGAGCAGTACCATGTGCTTGGCTATGATCCTAAGTGGTTTTGAACCTTTGCAACACTCTTCATAGAGAGTGGCATATGATTTGGAGGCAACATGATGGTGTGATTTGTATGGAGGGTTCTTTTGTGTATCTATGGTTTTACTTTCTGGGGTTTATTTTTAGAGGCTAGATCTTTGACATGTTTTCATATTTTTGTCTAAAAGTGGGAGACTAATGGTGCTGACCAAAACCAGGATAACCATGGTGTAAACTGCTTCTGACAGCCCTTCTAATGACAAGTTCAATTCTGATTTATATCACCCTTCTTTTTCTAATCCCTCCAGCCTGGCAGAAATAGTCTATTTTGTATGAAATGTATGTCTGTCAGAACACATGTGATTAATAGCAACTACTATTAAATTAATCCCACACTCATTTGAATTTGTATGTTGCAGAGAGGATAGGTAGAATAGGTATGTATAATGCAGGTCCCAGTAAAGCAATTTTGTCACTGAATATGAGATTATTCGGGAATCAGTCACTATTAGTAGTTAATATATTTATTGTGAGAATGGGGGAAGGGATCATCAGTAAACTGGAGAGGCTGGCTAATATTCCTACAAAGAATTCATTAACTTCAACATGATGTGTTTTGAGAGAAAAGGTTCTAATCACCACACATTTTAAATAAACACTTGTACTTAATAAGTGCCAGGGTTTTGATTATACAACTGGGTGTTTTATTCTGAGAAGCACTGATTATTTGAAATGTATTAGTGAAGTTCATGGAAATATACAGAAAGTTTGAAGTGTGAAATAAATGCAAACATTACTGATATTAGATCAGATTATATTAAATTGGATTGGGATGTGTTAGAATACAGGACAGAGTGTATTTCTAAAGTAATTCAAAACTACTTCACCATTACTAAGCTGTGATTCAGCTGCAAACAAAATGGAAAGTAAAGTGTTTTTTTTTTTTAGATAAGCAATGCAAATGTTAGAAATTGTGAACTTACTTCTTGGAAACAAAATACTTCTCTTGCTTCTGAATATAAATGACATTTTAAAATCACTTTTTAGACCTGCCTTTACATATTCTTTATTTTGAATATATAAAGCTCTTTATCCTCAAAGGGAAATTATACTTTGAAGCTATCAAGAATAAGGAAGGATTTTTTTAAATAGTGCCTTAGTTATATGCATTATCTGATACCAAAAACTCCAATCAGTGTTTTGTTTTTAACAAAAAAAGTTATCATATTTTTATGAATTTTAAATATTGCCATTAGACCAAGTGGTTTACTTTTTATACCAATATCTATTGGTCAAATATCTATGCACTCAGAAATTCCAAAAAATGCAATATAAATTTTCAAAAATATCTTTACTTGCAAATAATAAGCAAAAATAATCTTAGCCACACTATCAAATAGTTTCAAATTAATTAGATAACTGAACAATGCCTTTTCAAGAATTCTAGTTCATACTTCCAGTGTGTTTGCCCAAGCGTTCCTTTTTTGTAGGTGGAGATCTGCTATAGTTTACTCCTTAATTAATTTACGGTTCTAGTGTAAAAGTTACAATAAGTCTAAGAAGTGCCAGAAGAATTCTAGATTAACATTTCAGTAGCTAAAATTGTCATTAAATGGCCACTTCACCTATTTGCCATGCTGTATTTGATGGACGAAAATGATATTTTACAAATCCTTTATACAACATAAAGTTCATTTCTTTAAAAACAAAAATCCCATCTCATAATGAAGTCACTGCCAGAGTAACAGTAGAACAGTCTAAAGTTTCATCATTCACAGAAAATTTACAGGATATTGACTTTAAATCCTATAAGTAATTGGATTCAAAAATCAGTGTTTAGTTGTTATTTTTTTTCCTTTAGTGCAAAATTCAACTCTAAACTATTTTATAAATAAGAATATAGTCTAAACAAGGTATTTAAGCAGAGTCTATGACTAAAATGAAGAACTAAAGATGTTACACTGCTGTCCCTACAATCCATTCTAATGGTGGAAAGATCATGCGCTATTAGTGACTATATAAAGGCTAAAGGAGTCAGCACACCGCCATTATCTGACTAATTGCTTTGTGAAGTGCTTTTAGGAAAATTGGAACTGAAAGGCAGTCTATACTACCAATTTATCGTCTATTCTTAGCGTCAATGATGTCTGAGAGAACAGCACTTTGTAAAGTCTGTTTTTCAGATGATAATATTTTTGTCAAAGTGATGCAGATTTTAAAATATTCTCTTGCTGAAAGGTACAAAGTTATCAGCTGTTTCTCTTGATGTGAAGTTTATCATCTGAGTGTTCATTTCCATTTCAACTTTTTCATTCAAGAAGACTTTTTTTCTTTGGCTCTTGCTTCGAATTTAAAAGAAGCTAAACAGAATACATGGATTAATTTCAGAAGTGAAATTAACTGAGAGGTTTTGCCTTTGGTAATTTCAAGGTCTTATAATTCTATTTTAAGAGTGTTCACTGTTTTAATCATCTGCATGGGAAAATAACTAAAATATTTAAGAAAATCTTCTATTTCAGGGTGCATAAAATGTTTACAGACTTTTTTTAAAGTACAAAAATATATCTTTTCTTCTTATCCCTTTCAAAAATTAAATCTGTTTTATTAAGAGTTGACTATAATCCTTTGGTGGTTAAAAAAAATAGCAGAAGTTACATAGAAAAAGTAAGTTTAGGAGAGAATGAAATGCATTAGTTCAGAGTACTCCCTCCTCAGTTAGAAAGACAATAAAATAAAAACAATCATGGTGTATGCTTACTGTTTATTTATTATAATTTTCATTTATGAACAATTTACTTGCTCTTAACAGAAATTTCTTCAGCAAGAGGAGAATACACTTTTGACCTCAAGAAAAAATATGTCTTGTTTGGCTTTTTTCTCAAGGTTATAGTTTTTATTTTGAGGGGGAAATTTTACTTAAAATCATGTTGTCTCATCATTTCACATTTTAAAACTTTTTCTAATGAATGAAATTTGGTTTTTGGGCCTCAATTTTGGTATATCCAGTTAGGGAGCTACACAGAATGTGTTCTCATGCTGTGTTTGTTGAAATTCCCTGAACTCTTGCCCTGAGCTTATTTCATTTATATTCCAAGTCTACTCTAACTGTGAATCTAGTTACCATCACTAAACACATTGCATTTGCTTAACGACTATGTATTCCTTGAATCTCAAAATCACTGAGTCATTCTTTTGGGAGCCTTCCATTGTTGTTAAACTAGATAATGAGGTAAAAGTGGAATGAGAAAAACGGAAGACAAAAAAAGCTTGAAGTCTTTTTCATGTTGTTTGGAAATTATTTTATGAAATCTAAAGTACTGGACTTTAAACATACATGTTACATTAAGATCAGTATGTAGCATTCTTTTAAAATGAATAGCAGAATCTTAGCATTTATTCAGCACCTTTCACCCCCTAAGGAGTGTGTTACAAACTGTACAGAGCACAGAAATCACTTTACCCACTACTGGAGTGGAACACAGCAGTTGTTTAACAGATCACAACAATACTGCAAAATCATTTAAGAAAGGAATTGAATGAGAGTACAGCATCCAAAAGAAACTACAGGGGGGACTTAAGAAAAGCAGACTGCAATCTCTTAACTTGGAATTTGGCCAGAATATTCAAGCCAAACAGTCCATTCCATTTTTTCCTTAAAAATTATAGTGCCTTTGACTCAATGATTGGTGTCCCAAAATGTTAGTATTTCTGTCACGTGACATCTCCTGGACCTAGTGCCTTGGAAATTACTGGTTCAGAACTGATTCCCTTCCCCCGAAAAAAATCCATTTAATGATGCAATCTTCACTCTTCAAGCACACCTGGGTTTCCACCATCGTGTCTCCTCTTTAAATGACATCAGTCTTAATCAATATTAGCAATATTGCTAACACGTATATTGTTGTTGTTTTTAATCCACAGTAGCAGAATTGTGGCTTATAAGATAGATTTTCTAATTTCTTGTAAATGTAAAAAGATACATGCTTAAGACATCACTGCAAAACCAGAAAAATTTTGAGAGATATTAAGTCAAATAAATAATGTGTCAGTAAAATAAATCTAATGTGTGTCATTGATGAGTCGTTGCTTCTTTGTTTCTGATTACAAAAGGGCATCCTTTGTATTATACTGCAGATCTTTCCAAACTCCTGAATGTGACCTATTTATATTTTACCGTTTGATGATGTAGTCTGTTTTCTCCATTTATAAATGTTGGAAAGTCTCATTTCATTTTGCATAATTCTATAGAAAGTACTACTTCTACAAAGAAAAATGTAGGCTTTGAAGTCAGATTAGACCTGTGGTTTTTTTTTTTTTTTTTCAATCTGCTGGTTTGAATCATCACTCTCTTGAAAAGGATTAATTTCTTTTGTTCCAGTTTTAAAGCAACAATTGCCAGCATCTTGGAAAGCATCAATTATGTGAAAAAATTGCTGTAAGCAGAAACCACAATAAAATAGTTAACATTTATCTTTAGTATAACCGTAATGCCACTAAGAATTCCATTTTCTATGCTTCCAAATACCTAATGACCCTGCTTTTTAATATCTAATGCTCTAATCAAGAAAAGACAATCAATGTAATTTACATGTATATATATATAAGAAAAAAATATATTCATTGAATTTTTTTTATTTACAGTTAGGTAATAGTGGTGAAAACCAGCAGTTGTCTAAAACTCTTAAAGTAACATATTTGGACATTTTAAAGTATGTTACATTTTTACTGAAAATGAATAAATTAGATTGTAAATATAAAAGTGATGACTATTGCAATTTCTGTAAAAATAATTATAGCTTGTAACTAATTCAGCTAATATCCACTGACTTCTCTCTTGTGTCTGATCAATTACATGATTTGAATATAAAACACTTAGAACAGTCCTGGAAAACATTGAGAAAATATTGAGCTCTATACAAATTTGCCATTATTATAATATATATTTTTAGTTAGCATAAGTAATTGTATGGATTACCTTAATTAGCATAAGTACTTTGAATAAATTTTTTATAAAATATCTTATATTTAAGCTATTTTGTTTTGTTGACTTGGGGCTAAAAATGAGAGATTTGATATGGCAACTGGTTTTGGATATTTCATTTGTATAGTAGCAATTGTTCAAAAATACAGGATGAAAATAAGAATACAATTAGGATATAGATCTAGACCAATGTTTTCTGAGTGTCTACTATGTTTTAGCTTCCTTTAAGCACTTTATCTAATTTTATTTCACAACAACATTATCAGGAAAATATTATTATTTTCATATTTAAATAAAACAAATGGAGCAGAAAAGTTTCTGTAACTTGCCCTGTGTAACTTGCCTATGTTTATAAGTGATAGATCATTATAGCTGACTCTAAGAACCTTTCTATTAAACAGTGACACTAGTTTGGTGAATAATATGTTAATATAATTTGAAATTTTCAAAGCAAAATTTATACAAAAGCATGAAGCTTAACTTGTGTAACACCTCTATGACATACTAGGATTCCCTAGAACTTAACTTGAAAGCCATGATAGACAGCATCTTATAAAAAAGATCATTACTGTGTGGGCACAACAAAACTTTCTTGTAACCATTTAAGTTGCAAATAAGCCTTCCCTGTGACTCTGCTAATTTTATTTATCCTAGCTATATGGGAAGTCAGCAGAGTACTTTGTTTCACGGGTCACAAACAACATCATGTGTTAGAGACCAACCATAGACATTTAGAAGAGGTTATGAATTAACTTACAATATATCTGAACACATTTAATAATTTTTAACATAATATTTTATTCATATAATGAAATGAAATTCAATTATACAAATTCTTATTATTAGAAACCATACTCCCATGGAGATTAAGAACATGAAGTTTAAGGTCACATAAACCTGGATTGCAACCCTAGTTTTCATTTACTAGCTCTAGCACTAAGACAAGTCATATCTATTCAATAATCTACCATTTCTGTATACAAAAATCAAACTAATAATAGTGTCTATCTCAGGGTTGCCTTACAATAGTCATGTATTACATTATACAACATATGTAAAACACTTAACAGGGTATCTAACCCATAGGAAGCTCTTCAGAAATGATCTTTTAAAAAAAATTTTGGCCAGTACGGTGTGGCTCAAGCCTGTAATCCCAGCACTTTGGGAGGCCGACGTGAGAGGATAGCCTGAGCCCAGGGATTCGAGACCAGTCTGGGCAACTTGGCAAGACCTCATCTCTACAATAAATCAAAAAATAAGCCAGGCATGGTAGTGTGTGCCTGTAGTTCCGGTTACTTGGAAGGCTGAGGCGGAAGGATTGTCTGAACCCAGCAGGTCAAGGCTGCGATGGCCGTGAGCATCCCACTGCACTATAGCATAGGTGACAGAGTGAGACTCCAGCTCAAAAATTTTTTTGTGTTTGAATACTAGCATTATTGTTAATATAGTACGTATTAGATGCTAGACAAGGTTCTTAAGAGTAAATAGGCATGACCACTCCATAGACATGGAGGCTGTGGACTGAAGAGACAAGCAGTTAAACAATCATTGACTATGCAGTTTACTAATTACAATGCCAGAAAAGAATTAAAATTGTCAGAGTAGCCGGGCTCGGTGGCTCAGCCTGTAATCCCACGCCTTTGGGAGGCTGAGGTGAGTGGATTGCCTGAGCCCGCGGGTTCGAGACCCGCCTGGGCAAGCAAGACCTCATCTCTACAATAAATCAAAAAATTAGCCGGGCG
>CAUYQG010088229.1:0-12772 GCA_963574415.1 Tarsius wallacei | reverse complement strand
ACACACACACACACACACACACGACAGTAAACCTAAAGCACATACCGGTCCTGGAGAGATGAAGGTTACAAAGAAGTCCCACCTCAGGGGAAAGGCTATCTCCGCCTCTGTCCTCCACTCCAGGACAAGGCTGCTGGACCCTTCACCCTGGAGCACTCTGGAGGCATCCATTGAGACCCGGTGTGGCAGAAGCCTTGCCTGCCGCTGACCCGGGGAGCCCTGTCGGAGGTCTCCAGCCCACCCTCTGATTAAGAGGTTGTAGAGGGCTGGGCACATACCACCCTTTCTGAAGGAGCAAGCCCTCACTGCTCTTAGCTGGGAGACTAAAGGGAGCTGGCAGGCAGCAAGGGTGGGGGTGGCCCTCCCCCCAGATCCTGGTCTCCCAGGGCTGACTGGGTCTGGAACCAGTCAGGCATGCAAGCCAAGCCAACTTGAGGGGGAATGGCCTGGAGGTTCACAGGCTGAGATGGGGGCCCACTCGGGAGGACACCAGGGGACCCTAGCCCCCCTCCTGACTGACTTGATGTGGTCACTACCTAGACCTAAAACTCTCTCCAGCATTCCCACTCTCCCCAGCCCAAAGGTCTGAGGACCCAGAACTGCCTGACTGTCCAGCATGCGAGGACCCAATGGACCCTCCACTGGTCTTCTGGAAGGATCTACAGGTGGGCCACAGCCCCTTCTTCCTCACAGGTTCTCTGTGTATTCCAATGAAGGGCTGAGGGCTAGGGAATCCTGGCTGGGATCTGACCCCGTGGGGAGCCCTATGCTGGCCAGGGTGGGGGGCTCTGGTTAACCAGCCCGCCTCAGCCCTGCCCTGCCAAGGCCCAGAGGGCAGGAGAGAACTGGACAGAATGTAAGAGCTGTTTCACAGGCACTAGTGGTGACGGCAGGAGCTAGAGGAGGCGGAGGAGACAGGTAGAGATTGCCAATGTTGGCTCTGATCCTTAGAGGACAAAGCCCAAAGGGCAGGAAGAGGTGAGCCAGGCAAGAGAGGGGCCACCAGGCAGTGGGGGATGGGGTGAGAGCTCCAAAGGGGCTGCCAGGCCTTGCCATGGCTACGTGTGGCCCTTCACTGGATCATGGGCAGTGGCAACCTCAGAAAGGCTCTGAGCAGGGGAGTGGTATGGCAGTCATATCTCAGTGGAGGGATAGCGACAGTGATAGTGCAGGGGTGAAAGGCCAGACTTAAGGAGGTTGGAGGTGCAGAGGGAAGACCTGGGGTGGCCTTGTGTATACATGCTTGAGGGTCACACCAGATGGCTCAGGGACGTGGGCTGCAATACTAGTAGCACCTGACAACGCCCAGCGCACCAGCCCCTCAACTCTCAACTCACTCCTGCAACAAGCTTAGGGTTGGTAGACAGTCACACCCCGGAGTCCTGAGCTGCCTTCAGGCCAGTGACCTTGGGCCAACATGGGCAACCTGTGGGGTCGGGTCAAACCACACAGGTGAGTCTGGGTTTTGTATAAGGGGCAGAGAAGAGGCACCAATATGATCAGGTCCAGACCAGAGCAATGTGGTCCTGAGCTGCTTGGACCCCAATGGCAGCCATCAAGGTGGGCTTTCTGGTAGAGGTGGACAGCATCTGGGCCTGGAAGGCGGTCAGCACTGTGTCAGGTGGCTGGAGGACAGAGGACATGCCAGACACCAGTGAGCAAGGCAAAGGTTACAGGGAGGACCCTCGGGCTGAGGGCGAGGTCAGAGCCCAAAGAGAGGAGAGGGAAACCTGGGCAGAGTGTGCTCTCGGCCCCCGCTGGGGCGCTGCCGCTGCGAGGGTCTCAGATGAGATGGCGCTACCTCCCCGCGCCTGGCCACGTGCGCGACGGGGTGTGCAGATCGCCGGTGACGCACACGGCCGGCGTGTGTTTCCCTCATAGTCTCGGGGGCGACGTGGGGGTCGGCTCCCGGACTTCCGCCTCTCCCCGGGACCCGGGACCCGGGCCCGGAGCACGGCTGGAACAGCGCGCGTGAGTCCCGCCGGGCCTGGCGGGTGACCTTCCTTCGCGCGGCCTGGGAGCGGAACCCGGGGAGCCTTCCCCGCCCGCGCGCCGCTATTGGCTGTGGCCCCGGTGTCCTTTGAAAACCCCGGCTCCTATTGGTTCACGCGGCCCCTCCCTGCGCCGCCAGGGGCTCCTCGGCCACCGCCCGCACCGGAGCTGCGCGTGCGCAGAGTGTGAGCGTGAGCGCGCGCGGGCGGAGACATGACGCGTCACGCCGTGCGCCTCCGCGACTCCACTACAGCGAACTAGTCCCGGAGCGGCCCGCCGCGCCCCTAGTCGCCCGGCCCTCGCCAACCTTAGAGAGGCGGTGCCCGGCTCACCCTGGCTGTCGGCCCCACTGGCTCAGAGGGGCTGCCACCGCGCGGGCCCGGAGCGAAAGGGGGCGGGGTTCCAGCTCGCCCCGCCCCCGCGGAGGGATACGCGTCGCTGCGGCCCAAAACCCCGGAGCGAGGCGGTCGGGGCGTGTGAGCCGCTCGGCCTGCTGCGCGTCTACGCAGGTCCACGCGCGGCCACCCGGGGCCGACTGCGCCGCGCGGTCCGCCTCGCTGAACGCCCGCGGCCTCGGGCTCGGAGGGCCGGTGTCCCCGGCGCGCCGCCCGCTCAGATCGGCGGCGGCTTTCGGCGCCTGGGACTCGGGGCTCCGCGCGGGCCGGGGAGGCCGCCCTCCTGCGTCCGCGGCCGGCCGGACGAGAGCGGCACAGAGCCCGAGGCCGCCGCCCGCGATGCTGCTCTCCAAGTTCGGCTCCCTGGCGCACCTCTGCGGGCCAGGCGGTGTGGACCACCTTCCGGTGAAGATCCTGCAGCCAGGTACGCGCGCGGGCGCCGGGGGGTGGGGGTCCGGCGGGGTCCGGCGGGCGCGCCCCGGGCCGCACCAACCCCGCCCGCGCGCGGTTTCCCACAGCCAAGGCGGACAAGGAGAGCTTCGAGAAGGTGTACCAGGTGGGCGCCGTGCTGGGCAGCGGCGGCTTCGGCACGGTCTACGCTGGCAGCCGCATCGCGGACGGACTCCCGGTGAGTCGGGCCACCGGGCGGATCCGGGTGTCTCGTCCTCGCGTGCCTCGCTCGGTCCCAGCCGGGCCTGACCCCTCGCGTCCCTCCCTCAGGTGGCCGTGAAGCACGTGGTGAAGGAGCGGGTGACCGAGTGGGGCAGCCTCGTAAGTCGGGGGCTCGGGGCGGGCAGGGCGCGGGGCGGGCGCGGGGCGGGCGCGGCGGCGGCTTTGTGCGCACTGACCGCCGTGTTCCCCAGGGCGGCGCGGCCGTGCCTCTCGAGGTGGTGCTGCTGCGCAAGGTGGGCGCGGCGGGAGGCGCGCGCGGCGTCATCCGCCTGCTGGACTGGTTCGAGCGGCCCGACGGCTTCCTGCTGGTGCTGGAGCGGCCCGAGCCGGCGCAGGACCTCTTCGACTTCATCACGGAGCGCGGCGCCCTGGACGAGCCCCTGGCGCGCCGCTTCTTCGCGCAGGTCCTGGCCGCCGTGCGCCACTGCCACGGCTGCGGGGTCGTGCATCGCGACATCAAGGACGAGAACCTGCTGGTGGACCTGCGCTCGGGCGAGCTTAAACTCATCGACTTCGGCTCGGGCGCGCTGCTCAAGGACACGGTCTACACTGACTTCGACGGTGAGCACGGGTGTGGGGGGAACGTTCCAGCTACCATGGCGACGGGTAACGCCCGCAGGGGGGGCGACACAGAGGGACTGGTGACTGTTGGGCGGCCGCGCGCGCCTCTGGCATTCTCTCGTGGGCCAGAGGCCCGCACGCTGCTGTGGGAGGGCTGAGCGAGGGATCGCGAGCCGGATCGTGCTGGGTGGGGGCGAGGGGTGTGTTCAAGACTGCTCCCTCCCCTGCGTTGGAGGGTACATGGGTTCCCTGTGGGGGTTGGGGACGCGTGGGATCCTTCAGGGCCGCGAGACCCCCAGCTTGAGGAGTCCCTGCGGTGCGCCAGTGTGACTGGGGCGCAGCAGAGCTGGGTATGCGCTGGCGCCTGGAGGGTCCCCTCCATGATGTAGGAGCGGCGCTACCGCAGGGCCTCCCCCTGTGGGGGCGGGAGCTGCGTGCGTGCTGAGCGCGGGGGCGCCGCAGCAGAAATCCCCGCATTGCGGAGCTCGGGGAAGCCGGGGCTCCCCGTCCGCCCCCTCCTTTTCACCCTCCTCCGCCTCCCTCCTCCGGCTCCGGCAGGCACAGGCAGGCAGGCGCCGGGCGGGTGCGGGCGGTGAGGGACGGCGGCGCTGCGGGTCCTGGTAGCCTCACATCACATCTGTTTGTTGTGAAACCGGAGCCCTTTCTCATGTGACCCGCTCCTCCCAGCCGGGGCCAGCTGGGGGGGGCCCTCCCCTCCCTTCTCAAGGCCCCGCCCTCTGGGCCGCCGCCGGGGTTTTTCCAGGGTGATGACAAGCAGGATTTTGAGGCCTGGCTGTCTCTCCTGTGATTTAGGCCAAGGAGTTAATTATCGGAGAGCATGCCCAGCCTCACTCGGGCTGCTTGGTGCCAGCCTCGTGTGGCTCAGACCCCTGGGGTGGAAGTCCTAACTCCTTTATATGCCTTATGTTCTCTCAGGCACCCGGGTATACAGCCCCCCAGAGTGGATCCGGTACCACCGTTACCACGGGCGCTCAGCCACTGTGTGGTCTTTGGGAGTGCTGCTCTATGACATGGTGTGCGGGGACATCCCTTTCGAGCAGGACGAGGAGATTCTCCGTGGCCGCCTGTTTTTCCGAAGGAGGGTCTCCCCAGGTGTGTGGGAGGTGTTGGGCTAGTTGGCAGGGGGGAGGAGACCTGACCCCCATGGTTTTCTGACTGCTCCTCTCCCCACAGAGTGTCAGCAACTCATTGGGTGGTGTCTGTCCCTGCGGCCCTCGGAGCGGCCCTCATTGGACCAAATCGCTGCCCACCCCTGGATGCTGGGTGCTGACGGGAGTGCCCCAGAGAGCTGTGACCTGCGGCTCTGCGCTCTGGACCCTGATGACGGGGCCAGCACCACGTCCAGCAGTGAGAGCTTATAAGGGCCTACACCTGGTGTGGGGGAGCAATGGGACACCTGCCTTGGCCAGCGTCCCCAACGCCCCCAAACACTGAAGTTCTCCTGCCTGGGCTGTCTCTTTCTGCAGAAGCAGTGACCTCTGACCCCTGGTGACCTTTGCTTTGAGTGCCTTTTGAACGCTGGTCCCATGGGACTTGGTTTTCTCAAGCTCTGTCTGTCCAAAGACGGCTCCGGTCAAAGCGAGGTCTCGCCTGCCCTGGGTGGATACTTGAACCCAATACGCCCCTCTCTGTGCTGCTCTGTCTGGGAGGTGGCCTGCCCGTCTGTCTGACTGTGTCTGACCTGGAGCATTCTCTCAGTTGGACGCAGGGTCCCCGTGCCCATCACCCGCCCTCAGTCCTGCGGTGTGTGTCTGGGCATGTCCATGCACAAGCAATGCAACGTACGGGCCTCTGTGCCCGCCCGCCCACCCACGCGAGCTATGTCTGCGCGTGCCACGTCTGTTATTTATGGTGTGACCCCGTGGAGGGCGCCCCCGGCCCACCGGGGCTATTTATTGTTTAATTTATTTGTTGAGGCAACTTCCTCTGAGCAGCCCCGCCTCCTCCAGGCCCCTGGGGGCAGCGGGGAAGGGAGGAGAGGGAATGGCTTTGAGGTCCACAGACACCCAGGTCCTGATTCCTGCACCTGGTGTGTTCCTAGCCCCGCCTATGTCTGTCAGAAGATGAACTTGTACAGTGGCTAATTTAAGGGGAGTGGGTGACCCCAATACCTCCAGGCACTCTGCCCTGGGAGGGTGGGTTTTAAATTATTGACTTTGTACAGTCTGCTTGTTGGCTCTGAAAGCTGGGGGGTGGGGGGGGGACAGAGTCTCAAGCCTTTAATTTATTTTAGCACCTGTGTTTCTGTGGTCCCGGTGTGTGTAGGCATCGTGGATGGGGATTTCTTTCAGTTAAAAAGTGAGATGTCTGGAGATCATATTTTTTTATACAGGTATTTCAATTAAATTTTTTTTGTATATAGTGGATATCCTGTGTTTATTGGGTTTGGTGGTCTGGGGTGAGAGAAGGAGGCTCTGAGATAAAGGGATTTTTGACCTCTGGGTAGCCCCCTTCCAGGCTTCCTGTGGGGGCAGCAGTTTTTCCCACTGGTAGAACGGGTGGGGGTCTACTCTCCTGGGTAGCTAACCTGGCCCTTACCTCCCCTGTGTCAGAAGATACTTACTGCCTATGGCTTGTGGCCTACCTCACTACTCTATTCTTCACATCCAGGGAGAGGCAGCTGGCTCCTTGGGAGCCTCTGGAAGGAGATGGCATTGCTATCACCAGTCTTACAGGCCATGCCTAGGGGTGGCCCCAAGAGGACCTCTGAGGTCTCTGTTCTTACAGAGGTCTGGTCAGGGCTGGGCAGTGGAAGTGTTCACATGTGTACCCTGGCCTGGGCCACTCAGAGGTGTATGGGTTTGGAGCGGGTTCTGTACTGCCTCAGAGGACTGATTAGGGGTTCTGAAGGATGAGTAGGAGTTTGTCAGGTAGATGGGTTGGGAGGGTGTTTAGGTAGTGTAGATGGCAAGTACAGAAGACAGGTGTGTAGGGGCTGGTGGGGGGCTGGTGTTGAGGTGTGCAATCAGTTGTAGTTGGGCCCTGGCCTGGTAGGTGTGGGGCATGAGGGTGAGGGCACCACAAGCCAGGTCCAGGTATGGTGATGGGCCCAGCCATAGTGTTCTGGGCTGGTGGAGGAGGCCTGAAGAGGGTCCTGGTACAGCCTGCTTCTCCCACCCCACCCCAGGGGCTCTCTGCTTGGCTGCTTCCAGTCCTGGGCTGTTGGGCTCCCACATGTCCCCAGGCCCTGGTACCCCATGCTGGCACTGAACCCATACCCTAAGGCGGTACCCAGTCTACATAGCACGCCTGCTTTGAGTTCCCAACTTACAGCCCTGTCCTCCATCTCCTTGCTAAGAAGTTCCTGATGGGTACTGCAGCCCTGGACAGAGGAACAGCCTTGGACTGAGACTACAGTGAGGCAGGACCTTCTGGAAGATGACACAAGAAGAATGAAGTTTCCTTTCCTCTGAAGAGCAGGCAGAAAGGGCTAGATGAGGGCTCCTGACTTAATTACTGTCATTCAGAGTCAGAAGAGTGCATGTGGCTTGCTTCTGAGGAGCCATTGCTGAAGCCCAGGTTCCTGGAGGGCAGCTGCTCTGTTAGGTCCTGCAGGACCTCCCCAGCATCAGAGATTGGGGCAGGTGGGGGGAAGGACAGCTCACCTGTTCCTACAGCCCTGGCCTGGCCAGCTGGTCCTGAATTCACCCAGGTCTGGCAGAGCTCTTCCCATTACACTCACCACCCTCTACCCCACACCTACCAGGTCAGGGGCCCACTCAATCCCCTGCACCAAAGTGGAACCCTCAGGCAACAGTCCTGGGACATGAGGCTGGACCTCAGGGGTTTCCTGGTACAGATGTTCTTAGGTTGACAGCATCTCCACAACATCCAGGCTGCTACACCCTACCCTGACTCCACAGTGACCTGTGGTGGTGACACTGGTCATCCTGGCCCCAGCTCCCCTACATGCTAGCTGAGGGTACCGGGCCTGTCTCAGGCCTGACCATCCTCTCCATCATCCATCCATCCATTCAGACAGAGGCGAGAGGCCAAGAGGAGCAGCAAGGCTGCCCCCACTTTCCCAGTGCCCACCTCATTCCCACTCCCTTGACCCTTCTGTCTCCACTCTAACTCTCTGGGGCCTGGATACCCCTGGACACCCCTTGGGCACTGCCGTCTGCCTGACCCTGGGCTGGATGCTTCCAACTCCACTTATTCCACTTGCTGGTCTTTCATGCCTGGTCTGATTTGCTGCTGAAGTAGTTTTCAGTCATCACTCAGCTCCACCAAGCAAAAACTCTCCACCCTGGTTGCCCTTGGAGAAACAGGTCCAGAGATTCAGGAGCCTTGTGTAGATGCCAGAATATGACTCTAGCCCCTTCACTGTCCTGCCCCACACTGAGTACTGCTGAGGGCCAGGCTGGAGACTCCTCTATGGTGAATGAGGCTTACAAGGTAGATTGAGGCAGTGGCTAGGACCTTGGCAATGGGTGCTGGGTGCTGGTTGAGACTCCCAGTGTGCTATTTCTAACATGAGATGGGATGCTGAAGGGGGACATAGGAGGAGTTAGAGGACCCATCCAGCCTCAGGTCCTTCCTTCTCCTTGGCCACACACTATCTGCCTGGCTGGGCACCACAGCACAGGGTGGACAGGAGGGGATGAAGGATGCCTGTGTGCCTTTCCTGGCCTCTTGGATGCCAGAAAAGTCTCTGAGGGCACAGTCCTAGTCCCAAGACATCAGCAGAATTCCAGAGCTGGAATGCCAGGAATACTATGTACCTTCCTTGCCTGCTGCCATTCTGGCTCTGCTGGGCCACTTGTCTTTGGGTGCGGGACAAGGGGGTAGGATTACCACCCCCTAATCCCCTCTAGTCTCCAGGCTCTGTGTCTAGGTGCCCCTACACCCTTCTCCCAGACATTCCCCTGGGGCTCTTGCAGGATCTGAATGATCTATGTGCCTGGAGGTGGACCTGAGTCTTTCCTTCCCCCCACCACCCTCAACACAGACTCTGTGTCTGGCTTCTCTCTGGGGGAAGAAGCCTGGCAGAGTCCACCTGGGCCTATCCTGGGGGTGCTCCGGCTCCTTCACAGCTGGGCCCCTCCCACCCTTTCTGGGAAGCCTTCCGGCTACAGCACCCCCTTGGCCACTTGGGGTCAAGTGATCATGTTACTCTAACCATGCTCACACCTGTAGGGTGCACATCAGGTGATTAGTCTGCACAGACCCCCCTCCCCCCACTGTCCCACTCATAGGTGTCAGGAAGGCCATGGAGGTGAGTGAGGGTCTGTGTTGACTCATGCTGAACTTTTCAATCGTGTCTTGCAAACATCAGCAAGACACCTTCTTCTGCTCTCTTATCTGCTTGTCAGACCAGCCTTGTCATGGTGCCCAGACTTTAGGGCCTGGGAGAGGGGACTCCTCAGACTTAGGTCCTCTTGGGTTCAGGAGGGGGCTGTTACCACAAGCAGGACCCTGACCCTCCCCAAGGCCGGCACTGGTGGCCACGGAGATGTCTCTGGGGCTGGAGAAGAGAGGGACAGGCTGCCCTAGAATGAGGACTGCCTGGGAGCATGACCCACTGAAACTCTGACCTGCTCTCCTCCAGGTTGTGAGGTTCCTGGGTCTTTTCCTTCTCCTTTACTCACTGCTTCCACTCCCAGGAGATTGTGTCCAGGTTCTCTACTCCCCCAGCTCTGCCCACGTCCACATGTTGGTCTCTCTTCTTATGCCTGGTCTGATTATTTTCTGCTGGGCTAGTCTCTCATCATCACTCAGCTTTTAATATCTTTAGCCAATTTGCTGATTTAATATCTAAAGGTGTCCTTTAGAACCATTCTGTTAAGTTCTGGAAAGCATCCACCCGAGGGGGAATCCTGAACAGGCTGTGGCCTTCCTTACATCACGTGACACACTGCTGTTCTAGCTGTCTGCAGGCTGCATCACGAGGATGCCACCCCCTGCTCACTCGGCAGCCTTTGAACTGGTTGGTTTGTTCACAGCTGGGCTCCTGAGGCTGACCAGCTGGTAAACAGGTCAGGGGATGGGCGAGGCTGATTGTGCCCTTTGACCTACCCGGCACCCATGAAGTAGTGAGGCTCCAAGGGTTGCTCTTCTTGCCACCCTGCATTATCCACTTCTCCTGGCCTCCTTGCCCACTGGGCCCAAGGCCAGCTCAGCTTCCCAGAAAGAGAGAGGCTAGCTATAGACTTCTGTCTCCAAGGCTGACCTCCTGTAGCCACCAGGGCCTTGCTAAGTTTCTTTCCTCCGATGCAACTCCAGAAACGAAACCCTGGCATGGCTTTGGTGCCAAAACTGTGCAGCAAAGGGAAGTGATCACTGGCAGCCTCTGTGAGGCTGCCTGCCCCGATTGGGCACCCAGACCCCAACTGCCTCACAAGCCCCTGTACTATAGTGAAAGCAGAACATAAAGGAAATACGTACGAAGCCACCTGGACAACTCTGTGGCTGCTTATGCCTGGCTGCGCAGGGGCTGTCCTGTCGGGAAAGGCTGGGCAGCTCCCCAGGTGCACAGTGATGGTCTGGACAGGTTGGGGCTGAGGGGCTGGTCACTCGCCCATTTGATCCACAGTCACATGCACCATAGCTGGGAAGGGTCAGCCTAGGCCACCCACAGGCCCGAGCCTTGGTCTATTGCTGACCCACACATGTCCACAGCATCTGGGTGTGGGGGATATCGGGTTTGTGGATACCAGTGCCACACGGGCCCAAGGAGGAGCAAGACAGGGGTAAGGAGTGCTCCACTCACTCCAGAGGCACCAGGGTCCCCCAGAGGGAGTGGCCAGGTCCACCAAGTCGGTACAGGAGTTGCTGGGGAAACTTTGTGGGCTGTGTTGAGGTGCAACCTGAAGGCCCGGGCAGGGGGCAGGGGGCAGGGGGCAGGGAAGGGTGTCAGCCAGGTCTGGCACCAGCCCACAGAGCATGGGGGTAGTAGGAGCTCACTGGGTTCCTGTCCATCCCTGATCCCTGGCTGAAGCTGGGGGGTGCAAGCCAAATTCCAGCCCTGGGATTTCTCAATGGGTCCTTCCTCTTTCTGCAGAGACCTCTTGATGGAGGCGGTGGGGCGGGGGGGGGGGTCGCCTGAGCCTCCAGCACATGACTTCCAGGACAGCCAGCTTTCCGGGCAGCCTTAGTGAAACCCTGAGCTTTGATTACACAACTGGCTGCCCCCCTTTTTGCCCCCTGGGTTCCTGGCAGTCAGGCCTGGCCATGCAGAGTGGGGGCAGGACCTGCCCCTCTAGCCCTAGTCAGTGTCCTCTTTCTGGCCAGGGCACTGCAAGAAAGTCCTCCCAGGGAGCTGTTCCCCAGATGTCGGCCAGGGTTAGGTTGGGAGGTTCACTGCTTGATGAACTCAAAACTGAATGAGCTGGGTGGGGGAAACTGAGGCCCAGGTGGTCAGGGACCCACCCAAGGTCATAAACAGCCAAGCAGGCCCAGGTATGCAACCTGACCCCTCCACCCAGGAGGAGGGAGCCCTAGGGGTGCGTGTGGCTGGGAACCCCATCTTCCCCATGCAAAGCTCAGGAAGGTGAGCTGCTTCTGATCTGACCTCTGGCCCCAGCCACCTGCTCTCCTGCAAGGTGGTTGCCTAGCCCTGCCTGGCCCCAATCAGCCCTCTGCTCCCCTGCTGACACAGGCAGGAACTAGCTAAGGACCTCCATGTGATGCCACTTGCCACTCTCCTGCCCCGAGGCCCCTGTGGCCACTCTGCTGAGGCAAGCTCTGCAAGCTTCATCCTGACTCTGAGACTCTGGTCCACAGTGGGCAGGTGCCCCTGATTTTCTGGAGGAGGACCCTGTCAATGGTCTTTGACAGGACTGCTGTGCAGGGACCCTCCAACCTACTGGCCAATCCAGCAGGCAGGGTGGCCATAGAGAAGGGAAGTGCTGGTGCCTGAGGTCTCAGGCCAGACCCAGTTCAGAGGCCATCAGCTGCAGCCCTGAAGTCCTCCAGGGAACTGCTGGGGTCTGGACCATGGGGTTGCCAGGCACTCCACAGGGGAAGATTAGGGAAGACACTCCTGTCAGGCATTTGGGTCTGCTCTGGTTTGCGGGTGGCCTAGGTCCTGGGACCCAGTGATTGGGCTCCACGTGCTAGGTCAGACCAGGCAGAGGTTTGCCTCGAACCCGGGCCAGGGGTCCTGGGCCACTGGGTGCTGCCAAGACTATGTGGTCCTGAAAGCATCAGGACCCTTTCTCAGGTTCTACTTCCCTATCCCAAGGGGGTGGGGGCGGGGTGGAGTGTCAGTGTAGGGAGGGCCAGGGATATGGAAATACCCAGATTGAGTATCAGACCACATACATGACCCACTGGCCAGGTCCTCACAGAGGTAGCCACATCCCAGGGAGCCCCCCACAGGAGGCCACCCCAAGACTCCTGACACTCTCCTCCCCATTCTTCTCCATCTGGTTTCTGCATAGCAAGCCCTCCCTCTTTTCACTCAAGAGAGAAGCAGGCATTCTGGAGCCTGGGGGCTAACCCCTGCTCGAATGACTAAGACATAAATTGACATGATAATTTCAGATGTGACAGAGAGACATAGCATGGCTCTTAGGGCCCACCATCAGCCTTTCTGCTGGGTGGGATTCCAAGTGGGGCCTGGGAGACGGTAGCGGGGCAGAGATCGGGGAGACAGGCTCCTGCAGAGGGAACAGCAGAAGCAATGGCCCCCAGGCATGCAAAGGAGCCCAGGCCTTACAGAGGGCCTGTAGTCCCCACCCAACACACATACCCTGGGACCCTTCTCCTGATTCACCCCATGCCCCAGGACTCCCCAGCAGCCAGCTCCATATGGGGTAAGCTGACGGAAAGGAGGCGGGGGCCTGAGAGTTGCAAGAGCACTGAGCAGAGCCCCGAGCTGCTGCCAGGCCTTCCTGCCAGGCTCCTGCCAGCCTCAGCTCCTGCTGTGAGATGGGGATTGGCAGAAGGGTCAGCAAGCACGAGGCAGGGTGGCCCATGCCAGCTCTGGAGCAGGTCAGGGCTACTGTGGTGCCCACTGGAGAGCTGGAAAGCAGAGGAATGGGCCCTGGAGGGTCTGCAGTCCCAGCTCTGCCCTTGCCGCAGTCCAGGCCACAAAGCAGCCACTTCAGTCTCACCTCTAGAAAGGGCCAGCAAGATCCATTCGTCCACAAGAGGGATGAATGTAACCTTGTGTGTATGCATGTGTG